>VYZP01080023.1:0-25285 GCA_013400635.1 Hypocryptadius cinnamomeus | reverse complement strand
CTGTGGAGTTAGTAGGATTTTATTAGGGTTTTTTGTTGGAGAAACAGAATGTAGAGGAGAGGGTTTTGAGAGCTTGAAGTGAAGGAGCATTATTGTTTCTGAGTGTGAACTACAATGTAGTTACATGGAAACAAGTAAGAATATGAAGTTATGGATCTTGTTTGAGAAGAAGTTGTAGAGCAAGTGGACAAGGTGGAAAAGGACGGAAACATTCTGCATACCAGGTGTCAGTGCCCAGAAACAGCACTGCTGCAGCCACTGATTTAGGAGTTCCTGTGCTTTGCTTTTCTGTAAGTATGCTGCTCAAAACTACAGGTGTTATTCTCAGTTAGCATTACACCTGAATGGTAATTGTGTGCCTTCTGTACAATGTGCCTCCATGCACCATATGATATCTGTTTTAGGAAAGATATATTGTCTCCTCTTTCACATGAGATGCAGTCACAAACTGACTGGATTTCTTTCATCGGTGCCATTACCTAGTGATGTATCTTCCATTGTAAATTTATGCATTTGTTTCCTCTTTCATTATTGGAAACTTGTCCCTGCTAAACACTATTTGAAGACATTTCCTCATTCTTTCATTTTTTTATGAATTCTAATCTCTTTCCATCAAAGGTTCTGAAATTGTGTGTAGAGATTGTGAGCACTATGGAGGATAAGGAGTATTTAGAAAAAACCCTATAGAAATATTTAATTACTAGAACTTACAGAGCTGCCAATGACATCCATCAAGCTAGCTGCAAGGATAAAATCAATCATTATCAAAATCTTCATTTTGGAAGCTGTGAAGTAGAAGAACAAAGGAAACACTAGTTAATTTAAACATTAAAACTTAAATTTACACTTGACATCTTAAATCTTATTCAAAAATAGTCTGTTTAACCTATAATTATTTTCTTACAAATTGTAAATATAGTGTGCATGCAGGATTCATTACAAACGTCTAAAATAGTTTGATAAAATACAACTCCAAAAGCCAGTAAAATGAGAATTTATCCTTTTAGGCCACTTTGTATTAGAGCTCTCCATGTAGTTTAGGACAGCTATTCAAGATTCAAAAGCACATATTTTATTTTCAAGACAAAAGCAGAAACATTTTAAGCAAGCTGAAAAACAGCTTGTTGGACTTTTAAATCTGTGAGAAAGATTCCTGTCATATACAAGTAATTAAAATCTGAATTGGGCTAGTTGTCCTTGATCTAAAGATTTGTGCAAATTTTGTGCACCAGGAGAGGATCAAGATAATTTTACTGTCATAGAGTAATTTGGGAGAAAAATCCAAAATAGTTATCAGCTTTTATTCTAATGGTGTCAAGAATGGCATCTTTAAACTGATAGCTATGGATACTTTGCACTGTATGACCCATAGCATTTGATACCCCATTTTTTCATATGAAAATTATTTTATACGCCAAACCAATCACCACTGTATCTCATTGCCTTGCAAACTTTATCTGATAGAACTTCAAAATCATTTTGTAAGACAGATGTGTGCTTTTCACAGAGGAGAAACCAAAGCCTCCAATCAGTAAAATATTTACGAAGATTATACATAAACTATTCTGAATTAATTAGTTAAACTTCTGCAAGCTATCAACTGAGGATTTTTTTTTTCTTTTGTAACTACAAATATTTTCATTTAGCATTGTTAGCACCTAATTAAACCAGAATATGTATCTACTCTGCTTTTCCTGCATAGAGTTATTAAGGAAAAGATCTCCATGATCATTAAGTTGAGCCATTAACTTAATATTGACAGGTCCACAACTGAAGCCTGTCCCTAAGCACCACATTTACATTTTTTGAATGCTTCCAGGGATGGTGCCACGTTTAAAACATTTGTGGTTAGACAAAGTGTAAAACTTCTAATAGAGATTAATGATTCAATACCAGCATGTGTTTATTGAAACACCAACTTTAAGAAAATTTCCACTCATGTTTCCACAGGAATTAATATAAAATATGAATGGAACTTTGGCAGACTGTGCTTTTTACAGTACAAAGATAAGCAAGGTGCTTATGAGAAGTATGTTTTTAAGTTTGTGCAAAATTGAACAAGTCCAACTGTATTTTCACCAATATCTGAAAACTTCATGCAAGGTCAGAAATTACAGCCCAGACAAATCTCAGATTTCAACACTTACCTATAAAATACTTACAATGCTTTTTAAAATTACAGCTAGTAAAATTACATTAGTAGTTACAGCTATTACAGTCACTTGTGTTTTGAAAGCAGCTGTTGCCATCTGTTGGGATGACACTGTCTGTGACAGGAGTGACCAAAGAGTACATTAACTATCTGGACAGCCTGCAAATTATCTGTCTCTGCTAACTGCTGTCCTGAGTCCTTGCATACTTTAAATATGTTTTCTAAGAGAGAAGGGACTCTGTTTTCTTCACTGGAAGACTCATATTTCATGTACTCTACTTCATCCCTGTTATTTTAATTATGAAACCACAGTATCTTCCCTCACATTAGTATTTGAACTGTTCTATCATGATTTCACTGACTGTGAATGCCTGAATACCACAATCAAACTTAAAAAAGCCCCAATCTTAAATGAATTTACAACAGTATTCTTATTTTTTTAAAAAAGACTGTCAAGTAAATCTTGGATACCATTCAGAGAAATTTATGTTAGTAAAAAAAAAAATAGAACACTATGAGGTACAATCAAGGCAGGTAAGTCCCTTACAGCATGTATGAGCTGCTATAAGCAAGTTGCACAAAAAGAATGAATAGCTGAGGCGTGGAGTGTGTGCAGTTGGTTTAGTTTGTTATCTTTAGATGGAATCACCTTCCTATTTAAGGATGCCTCTTTCTATAGAATGTTCCTATTGTGCGAAGCTTCATAAGGGCTGCACTTGGGAGACAACTCAGCATGTCACCTTTAGTGCTGAACTAAAACATGCTCAAAAGACATAGCAAAATATAATAATAGTCTCATAAATTTCTGAATTTGACAATTTAAATAAATTGGTGAAGATATTTTAATCCTGGAGTTTCATTTTTAAGAAAGTAAGCTGGACAGTAAACTCAAGATGGACTATTGATCCTGTAGCCACTCACAATATAAGCTCACTATGAATGTAAGACAAGAGGCTTATAAAGAGGGAGAAACTGAGGCTTCCATTTGGCAAATCTACCAGTCAGAAACAGGGAAGACTGAAACAGAGAGGACACAGGGTAAAAAAACCCACAGAGGGACCTCTAGTAGGATAGAGGAAACCAAAATCTTTATGCTGCTGTCCTCCCTAGAAAGGGAGAAGGTAAAAAAGACTAGGAAGAAAACTCAGGTTCTGAAAGGAAATGGGTGACTTAAAAGCATTTCTCTGCTTCTGTCACTGCCCAGCAGGTAGACCCAGATAAGTCAAAGGACAATCAGCAGTGCTGGTCCTGGACCTCACACCTTTAAGCCAGTTTCTCAGCAGGCATAAACTCCTGTAGTTTGTCTATCTCACAGTTGCAGTGACATGAGATTCACTGAGGGGTCAACTTTACAGTGACAAGAAAAGTGGTAAATAGGGTCAAGCCCCTTACGTGTTCAAAGCACTTTGACACACTAAATCATCAGGTTTGGACATGGAATTAATGTGGGTAACTTTTTACTTGGTTACCAAAATGTCATGGTTTGATGCTGGCACAATGCCAGTGCCCCCATGAAAATACACTTTCCCCAGTGGCAGCTGTGAGATGTGACCAGAAATAGAGTAAAGCAGGCTTTTTTCTAAAAAAAAAGTCTCAGTAGAGATTGTGTTAGTAACAGTTCTCTGAAGGTGCACATCCATGGTATTCAGTAACAGGGAAACCTAAATTCTGTTCAAGGGGAGCTTAACATCCTGCCCTAGGAAGACTCCTTTGAAAGTCAGTTTCTTAAACAAATTTCTTCAGTCCTTTAAATATTTACCCTTGTTACATAGCTATTTGCTGATGTTACACAATTGAATAAAATCTTTATCTCAAAAAACCTGCAAAAATTTACAAATTTTAATCAATCACAGATGAACCTGATGAGTTAACAACTGTTGAGAAACTTCCAAGACTTGTTTTATAACACCTGTGTTGATTTAACAAAAAGAAAAAAAAAAAAAACCCACAAATTTGTACAGGGGATATCCCTTTCCAGGAAAATCTTAATCTCAGACAGTAGACATGTGGATTAATGATCATACATCATATGCTAGAGTGAGAAAAACTTGGTATTATATTTTCAAGTTGAAACACAAGCCCTTAACGGTGAGCTGAAAAAAAATCACTTTCTGTTTCAAACAAATTAAGTTTAAGTGCAACTCTTGTGAAACCTTGAAATTTTATCCCTGGGGTTACTCATTTACAATTCCAAGATTACACCTGGAATTGTACAGTTAGGCAGTATTTTTTTTCCAAAGCTATGGAATCAAAATTCTAGAAAGACATCTTTTTTCCTTCTCTGTGCCTAGGCTTTCTTTAAAGGATACACACAGAGTCAATCCTATATTCAAATTTTCCCTGAATCTGATGTTTTTTCCAAGTCTTTAAATAACAAATTACTAAACAGATTTGATGACATTAGAGAAGTTCTGTACTATGAAAATTTTGGACCATTAGAATGTTCTTATATTTTTTTAATTTAAGAGACAGCGAACTAGATGGAATACAGATGCCTGTTTCTTTCTGTTGGCACAGTGTCAATAAGAATTGCATTGCTAATAAATACAATAATAGTAAGAGAGAATCTGCCAAAATGATAGAAAATAACTGTGAAGTTTTTTGTTTGCTTTCTTAAAATTCAAATTATTAAACTCATGCACAGATTTTGCTTTGTTTAAATTTGGTGGTGTTACAAAAATTGCCCTGTTTTCCTCATCTGAAAAATAATTCATTATTTGTTTTACTTTTAGGTTCTAAAAGCAGCCTTGTTCATATAGCCCATAGTAATACAAATTTAGAAACTGCAGATTCAAATAGTGGGTTTATTAACTACCTAGGAACACAGGAAAATACCTAGATCCTGGTAAAACATTCGTACATCATTATCAATACTACACCAGTTATATGGCCTTCAGAAAACAAATTACTTTTAAACCATAACTATAGAAATTAGCCATACGTCTTCCTTCTTCCCTCATAGGTACCCTAAATGTTTACCTTTAACTTCTGGACAGAACTCAAAGTTGTTAAATCTTCTTAAACTGATGCAAATAATTCCAGAGCCCTTCCCAAGCTCCGATTGTTTTTGCTATTAAATTCTGCAGAGTGGAGGCTTACATCTGCTATGAGTCACCGGGCTGGAATGCTGCTGAGAAGTTGCAGTTATCAAGACTAAATTGCAACATAAGAAGGAGATTATGGTAATTCTGTGCCTAACACAACACTTCTGAAACAAAAATAAACTAAAAATAACAAAGGATCGTCTATTCCCTTTCACTGTTGTGGTTCAAGGAATTGCTCTCTATATCATACTCAGCTTTATACTCCAGTCCCTTCTATAGTCACAGAACAAATCTCTTAGGGTTCAGAGATACATATAGAGAATGTAACAGACTCAATGAATTTAAGAAAAAAAAACCAGTAATCACTCAGACTAGAAGTTACATGTCAGAAGTGTAACAAAAAAAGAAAAATGCTAATTAAAGCCTAACCTAAAGTAACAAACATAGTACAGATAAAGCTGAAGGGATCAAGAAAAAAGTACCAAAAAAATCTTGTCTGATGTATTTTTTTAGTCAAGGCACTGAGAAGCATAGCATCTCAGTGACTTTGTCAGACAAAATAATTTTCTAGACAAGTTTTTAGAGCCAGATGAATACATCAAAGAATGCTTTAAAATACAATTTGAGTATTTGCCCTTCTTCTATGCTGGCTCTCCCCAAAGAGTTCAGTAAATGAGTATGCTTAAAGGAATGTGCTGGAAAACAAAGAAGTCTTAAGGAAATACTGAATAGCAGTAAAATGAGCTTTACATTCCACAATCTAATCATAGAATGCCCTGGGTTGGAAGGCACCTTAAAGGTTACCTAGTTCCAAACCCCCTGCTGTGTGCAGGGACACTCTCCACTAAACCAGGTTGCTCAAAGCCCCAATCAGCCTGGCCTCAAACACTCCCACGGATGGGGCATCTACAATTTCTCTGTTCCACCACCCTCACAGTAAAGAATTTCTTTTTAATATCTAATCTAAACCTATTCTCTCTCAGTTTAAAGTCCTTCCCCCTTGTTCTGTCACTACATGCCCTTGTAAATGGTCTCTGTCCATCTTTTTTCAGAATCACAGAATGTTCTAAGTTGGAAGGGTCCCAAAGGATCATCAAGTCCAGCTCTTAAGTGAATGGCCCATATGGGGATTAAACCTGCAACCATGGCTTTATTAGCACCCACACTCAGCCCAACTGAGCTAATCTCAGGGTCTTGTATTGCCTGCCCTTCATGTACCTCCTATTGAAGATAATATTGTTGCAAACTTCCTCAGAATAATTTCTGGTGCACTATTTGGAATCTGGTTGCCTGGCAGTATTTCTCTTTATTCTTACATTACATCCACTAATAAAATTCATATTCTGAATTTCAAATCTTTATTAATTACTCCTGAGTAACCTACAGTAAGAATCATTCAAAAATTCAAAATCATTCAGCAAATAATTTTTACTGAGAATCTTACTATGACTAATGACTGTTTCAAAGAGGGACATACCTGCTCATAGTCTGACTCCTAACCAATAGTTACTCAGTAGGTGGGCTCTGAATTTAGAAAGTGGAAAAAAGGCATGACATTTTACAGTTAGATTTTTTAACAATAAATAAATTAATTTAAATTAAGAAAATAAAATAAACTATTTGTTGAAGGTCATAAGTAGACTTCCCATCACTTGAAGGCTTTAAACAAAGACTAGATGGCTAAAATACATGACTATGGTTCAGTTAAACAAGAACCATATGCAGTGTCAAGACAGAGGTTTATTCAAGAAGTCTGTACGTTACCCATCATCAGAATGGTTATGTAAAAATAAACATACTAAATACAAGACTTCCAAAGAATATACAAATGGATGTCATATAAGCAGAAAAGGAAGAGAGAAATGTCTTTTTAGACCTATTGAATACATTCAATATTGAAAACTGGCAAATGTTTGTGAGAGACTGGAGGAGATGGTTGGTTTGAAACATTTCAGGCTCCTGTGTGGGGAAAGGGGCAGACCAAGTCTTGCCCTGGCAAGGCGACACCCCGCTCCACACACCCCATCCCTGGGGCCTGTATCCCAGCCCCCACAGGGACTGCCAATCCCTGGTACACCAGAGGCCATGCTCCACACCCTGCCCCTGGAGCCCCTAAACCATCTCCTGAGTAGCTACTAGACCAGAAGTCCTACCTGAGGGAAGGGCCCAGGAAAGCCAAAATGCACCTAAGCCAGAGCACAAGGCACATGTATTGTCTGACCCTACCTCCCCCGGGTTTTGATCAGCTGAAACACTGCTGGAACCAGGAGTAGTAGGTATATATGTATCTCTTCTCCCTTTTGCTTTCTTCTTTCTCTAATTGCCTCTTCTCAAAGTTTGAGTAACTTAAAATCAGGTGGGTTGGCATTTGCTTGGTTGAATGGGCTTAGAGTAGGCTAAGTTATTACTTTGTGAAATGCTTTATATTGATTGAATGTTGTTTTCAACTTTTTGCCAAAGTTCCCTGATTTTCTGAAGTTTGACAGTAAAGTTTCTGTTGTTTTGACCTCTGGAAGAATAGCTTGCTGATATTTTCTGGCATACATCTGACTCAGGGTACATAAAAGAATCTTTGTGCCTTTTAAGAAATTCACTGAGTGAGATCTGAGGGTCTATAATGTCAGAAACCTTAACGCAGCCAGTAAATACTGGATGTTCACACAGATATTCAGATTTGCTGTTCTTTAAAGAGTTTGCACAGAAGTGAAGGAAAACATTGCATCATTTATAACAGGATCATTAATAACCCATCTATCATTTTGTCATAAAGTATATATAAAGGATAAAATGCTGCTTTTCACTTCTACTAAATCAAGATGTTTAGACTTCCTCCAAGAAAAGAAAAAAACATTCAGATGTATTATATCCACTGTATACCTTTTTGTGATGTTTAAAAGAAAAGGCTAGCACAAGAAATTAGTGGTCTTTTTTTTTCATTATATTAGCAGTTGCAGCTGAGTACCTCTCCAGGTATTTTAATCTGACAAAAGTTTAATAATTTAGGGCAATCCCAGATATGGATACCAGCTGGTGATGGGTGGATTGAGAGCAGATCTTAAGAGATGGGCTTAGTGGATGAAAAACTACATACGAGCCAGCAACTTGTGCTTGCAGCCCAGAACACAAATTGAATCCCAAGATGCATCAAGAGACACATAGCCGGAAAGTCAAGGAGGTGATTCTGCTCCTCTACTCCACTCTCATTATAACACCCCATCTGGAGTACTGCATCCAGCTCATAGGCACCCAGGAGAGGAAAGACATGGCTCTGCTGGAGCAAGCCCAAAAGAGGCAACAAAGATGATCAGAGGGCTGGAGTATCTCTTCTACAAAGACACGATGAGAGAGATGGGGTCATCTAGCTTGGAGAAAAGGAGGATCCAGGGGGATTTCATTACAGCCTTCCAGTACCTAAAGGGAGCTTACAAGAAGGTTGGAGAGAATGTTTTCTCAAGGGCATGCAGTAATAGGACAAGGGGTAAGGGCTTTAAGTTGAATAAAGAACAAGTTTAGATTAGATATTAGAAACAAATTCTTTATTGTGAGGGTGGTCAGACACCGCAACAGGCTGCCCAGAGAGGTTGTGGATGCTTCATCCCTAGAAGTGTTCAACACAGGGTTGGATGTGGCTTTGAACAACCTGGTCTGGTGTGTGTCAGGAAGGTGTTCCTGCCTATGGGAGAGAGGTTGGAGAGAGATGATCTTTAAAGTCCCTTCCAAGCCAAATCATTTTATGATTCCATGATTGTAAAATCAGCAAATGCACGATAACGTATTCATAATATGATTCTTTACCATTCAGACTCAAAAGGAATTGCAAGCATACAATAAGCTCTAATAATACAAGGAACCATAGATTCCCTTCTGAGTTGTTACACAGGTGTTAAAAATGAGAAAAAAGTATACCTTTATAGATTATTTGTATGATTTTTATTCAGGAATGTTTTAAATCACCTTCAGCTGTCATTGTACAAATATGGAAGGGTCAAAGATTGTACAACCACAACATGGTAATTGTGTTTGTCAAAATGTACTTCTATCTGTTATAAATTAATTTGCTTATGCTCTTCTCTGCATTGTTCTCATTTGTGTAATGCTAAGGGCAAAATAGAGAATATGTAATGTTTTTCATTCTAGGATTGGCTGAGATTATGTATTTGAAAATGTGCATCCAACACTGTACCACCATAATGAAATGGTCTTTCACATATGCTGAACTGTTACAATAATAAATGGAAAATTTGAAATTGAATACAATGCTTAGTTTCATAACTTAGATGCTAGGCTTTTTTTTTTTTTTTTGAGGGGTAAAAGCAAGTAAACAAACAAACAAAACAACCCCAAAACCTATCCTGACCAGCTCTATCAAAATCATAATGTCTGAGTAAACTTAACTTTGGGGGTTTTTGTCAGCAAAATCAGCATGTGATGAAATAGTAATGAAGTGGGTACTCCCATACCAATATTTTGTTTCTGAAATGGAACAAAGCTTAAATAAAAGATAAGCCAAACTCAGCTTTATGACTAAAAACCTCTGCAGGTTAATGTTTTTAATGGCAGCCTTCTAATGTTTTTAAGGCAGCCTTCTTTCCAAAAGTGTGTATTTTTTAGTAGAAAAAAAAGCTTCACGATATTTTAAACTCCTTTGTTTTTTAGTGTGCTGTCTTCAAAATGCTTGACACAATCCTAATAAAAAGCAGTGGTAGAAATAAGTTGCACCAAAAATACAGAAATCCATCTATAAACTTATGTAGATTTTGCCATATTTATATATTCACTAAACATATTGCACACAGTGACTGGGGCCTATTACTGCAACCTGTGTATATGTTCTCTAAAGTATGCAATCTCTAAAAGTTACATAATCACATGACCAATTTGAAATATTACATCAATAAATGCAATTCCCTAATGAGACCAAGAGATAAGCAGAAAAGAACTTCTTACCTGTTCTGAAGAAACAGAATGAAGGCACCTTATCTTCTGATGTATGGATAAAATATACAAAAATAAATTCCATTTTTTAAATAATTTACCTTATTTTTGTGCAGTATTCTAAGAAATAGGTGCATAATTCAGTGATTCATAATCTGTCATTTCACATATATAATACAGAAATCAGCAACATATCATTATCATGAATAACAGGACCAGTAAATTCAACATAGACATTATTTTATCACACACCAAATATGGGAAAAAATCCCCAATTCTTATTAGAAATATAAAATAAGCACCTCCTCCCATCTTTTTCAACAGGCAGTAGCAAAAGCAGTGTAACTAGCATAGATACATAGGAACACATCACAGAGCTGAAGAACTAACAAACATCTACGTCTGTACACATCTTTGCAGAATATAGAAAAAAACAGTGAGCCCAGAAAATGCCCAGAGTAATTCTAAAAAAAAAAAATTATCATAGCAAGTTCCATTGCTGGTGTTTGCCTTCTATTCATAACTCAAAATATTAACAAATATGAATTAAACTATGTTGTGAGGAAATGTGTCTGGCAAAGTGACCTGCTCAAGATCTTTGTGTGAGTGCCAAAAAAAGAACATGGCCCATAATCTTCTGCCTTATTTAGAAGAACAGCTTACATATCCTGCACTGCCTTCTTTACACAGGAAGCTTCCTGCTGGCCTCAGTTTTCCTTCTGCCCTCTTCAAAGACATCCTTCTCCTATATTCTGCTCTCTGAAAAGTATGGAATGTCTTTGGAAAGGTGCACCAACTAATCCCTCTTCCTTGGTATTGATCAATTTAGTGCTGTTGTCCATCTGAACCAGCCCTAATCAACAGTACAACTGGAACCACATAGCACCAAAACTCTAGCACCAGAAAAAGAAAGGAACCAGGAAAGTAATTAAATTACTAATGTGACAGAAAGATTTAGATTAGAAAGCTATTAAAAACCTTTCAAAATTACTCTAGTTTAAATCCTTGCATATATATAGGCATGTGTTTATATAATCATTGGACATGCAAGGCCATCATACTTGGTTACTTCTATACTTGCAAAACCAGTATCACAAAAGCAAGTATCTATTTCAAAAGCATTATTGCCATAGGATAAAATGCAGAACATCATAAAATTGATCAACTCTGTGTAGCTACAGTGGAACTCCTTATAAAAACTTTTTTTATTAGAAGTCAGCACAATTGTTTATGAACAAAATGCCAAATAATTATTTGGAATTTTTTCTTTTTGTGGATTGGATGTTCACTAGCAAACCACTTAGTGGCTGTAAAATGACTCACAAATTCAGCAGATTTCTTTCCATTTAAAGAAATATAAACACATATGAAAAAAATATTAGGTGGCTTTGAAGAATTAACTGTAGCATTAAAATGCTAACTATTTTAATAAGTCTTCAATATAACTGAAGCCATACAGTGTAGAGAAAGCACTTAGTTATGAATATACAGGAGTGACTGATATCAGATACACTGCAGATTGCCAGCTACAAAGCAAAAAAATGGGATGAATCTATAACCTTTTCCTCTTAGAATTTTAATTTGCAAATGAGAATTCTTGGTTCTGATTATTTCTCTTTATGTGGTGGGGTTACTTATTTCTTTCATAGTTTTGTTCTTTGACTCAATTTAGAGATAGAAATTTATGTGGTATTCTTAAGCTGTATCATAATTTTATCTTTATCCTGCTCACTTTTTAATTTACTTATTTGTTCAACGTAGCACATATTTATGTTATGACTCCAGAAATCTAAATAATGTGGAAGTGGCTAGGCAATATCGTTGTATAAAACAACCACTCAAGACATTGTGAATTAAAAGTTGTTCCTACTCACTTTTCTGAAGAGTCTGCAGATACATCTGGTTAAGTCAAATCTATCATTTCAGAACAACTGAAGTTTTTTGTTTCTTCTTGGATTATCTTTGTTGGCCAAGGAATAAACTGAAGATGCTAATGGACTACCAACAAAAAAAAAAAAAGAAAGATTAGACTATGTAATTAAGAGTACAATATATCAAATATAATGTTGAATTAAACAACATAGACAGACATCTGGATTAAACACCATATTTGTATGGTGCTTGTAAAATTTTATTTAATTTCTAAAGAGTGAAATAATACTCATAACCTTTCCAACTTCTGTGCTATATGGACCTCTTTTAAAATAGTTTTTAAAATAGATTTCAATGGAGTCTGACTTCAAAGAGGACAATGAGAAAAATGTGGGGTTAGGGATTCTAGGCAGGGCAGCATTGGTGATGCCGATGTGTGCTGGTTGTGTGAAATAAGTGTGTTTAATAAAACAAAAGTGGTTATGTCTTGTGGGTCCATCCATTACTTTATCACTTGGTCTGACTCCAGTCACTAATATTTTCTAGACTGCAATACCTGGAGTGCATATAACAGCAAATGTTACAGATTGGTGAGATAACAGCAGTACCAAGAGGATTACTTTCTGCACTCTTAAGGATGTGGAAAATGTTTACAACGGGGATCCCATCCATTCTTATCCAAGATTTTTCCTGGGATCTAAGTTAGCTAATACCTATCTTCCAATTATTCTTCTTTCCTTTATTGCTTCTGATGACTGTTTTGCTTGAGTGGATCATCAAAAATGGTTTTCTTTTTGTCCTAGTTTCTTCACTGGTATTAAACGGGTGAATCTTGACCAGCCTAAAGCTTGGCTTTGTCATCTTAAATGCCTATGCCTCTCCCCTTACACCTGCTTAGCTTGCTATCAGACCTCATAGGGATGTGTGGACACTTCATCTTCCTATACAAATCAACTTGAAACTCTTTGCCTTAAAAGATTTTTCCAATCTAAAGACATGCAAAGAAAGAAAAAATACCTTTAGTATAGTAGCTTGGTAGTCCGTGTGTATACATATTATGGTAGGCTGGTCATTTTTGGACAGTTTAAATTTTGCAGCAAAAACCTCTTTGTCATAAAATCAGGGGGAAAATGGACAACTACTGCTTGAACCAAATGCACAATTAATTACTATATCTGTTTCAGAGGCTTTCAAAATCTCTCTCCCCAGATGCTTCTCACATCTTCTCTATCTCAATAAAACATTAATCTTTCACTTCTTCTTGTCTCCAGTCCTTCCATGCCTGTATTTTGTTTCCTTTCTTTCACTCTGGAATGATAAAGAGAAATGAACAAGATACAGCCAAAAGTTGTGTAAGAAAAATATAATTATGTCTCTGACATGGCTTTTACTCCTAATTAAATTGGGCTATCTCAAAGATAATCTATTCAGTTTCTGCAGGGATGCACTCATTAACATGTCGCTGAGGGAAGAGCTTTTAACAGAGATCTTTGTAGGGGGATTTAGTTGCTGTCTGTTTAGAGGCTCATGAGTGCTGATATAGGATTTCCCTCCCCCCCTCCCCAAATATTTATTTTATTTAATTAAAAATACATTCTTTAAGCCATATGAGTTTTGCCTCATAATCACTCCCAAATCCTGAGATGTTATTTTACAACAGTAGTGGAGAACCACCTGCTGGAAGTCATGCATCTTGCAGTGCAATCCACTATTCCTTCATGCCCGTTGTATCTTTTCGAATTCTCCATCCCAAATGAAAAATGGCTCTGAGGAGCTATTTCTAAATTAAACAAACAAAAAGAAAAGAAAACACATGAACAAGTTTGCAGCCAATTCCAGAATAGGGGCAGAAAATAAGAAGAGAAAAAATCATCCTCCAAATGTCAAGCAAGAATCAGAGTAATGATGCTGTAAGCTCATACTGTGCAATGGAAAACACGCAGTTATGACATATAAGGGACTACACTAAAATACTGAAATACTACGTTGTTACTGAAACATACTACAGTCAATTGGATTTTTTTTTCCCTTGACAGAGTATTACGTTTTTTATGTAAGTTTGTTTGGTTGGGTGTTTTTCTGCAGGAAACAATAGGAGTGAGGGAGCTGTATTTTAGGAATAAGGCACAGCAAAAAAATAAATTGTAGTCAGTGTACTAAGTGCAGTGTTTTCTCTTAAGTTCTGTCTCCACCTGCCAGGCTGTGGGAGATTTGTCACTGAGACAAGAGAAAGCATCTTGTCAACAGCAACACTGCCAATATAGTGATGATTATCCAGGCATGATACCCGAGTTCAGAAAAATAGGACATTAGTCAAAAGTATAATAAAAGTGCTGATAAACTAACTTTATTAGCTGCAGTAGAGATTGATAATATATATTCATCACACAGAGAGCTTCCATCAGACTGTTGTAGATTGTTTTCAAAGTAATTTCATTTGTGGCTATACAGTTAAGTAGTTTGTGCTAGAAATGGGAGAAAGATTCTGCTCTAACAGGCCGTCTCACGGTCATCTCTTTCACTCACTCAGTTTTGTCCAGAACTTTGGTATGGGGGAATGTGCTGGAGATAATAAAATTACTTTTATTGAAACATCTTCATTTTGATGCATTTCCAATTATTTAGTTCCTTTTCTAGATTACAGACAGATTAATGGATCACTGAAAAGGATTAATGCATTTTTTTTCTTTTTTTAGCAAAATACATTAGTGTAAGTCCTAATATGGGAGAGATGAGGACTAACTACATTTCCATGTTGCACCAGTAGTATGTTTCTCTAACAGGATCAATTATGAGGCCTATGTGAACGCTAAATGCTTTTGATTTAGAAATTCAGTATAATGGAAATGCTGAAAATGCTGGAGTTTTTGACAAGGGACCATCCACCCCAAATGAAAGTCATATATATGATACCAGCTTCACTGAAACAGAAATCCTGAGTGTGTCATCCAAGTCCAGTCCCCTGAAGGACTAACAGCTTCATTGTGAGGGGAAGTGGAGGGTCAGGCACGGATCTCTTCCCTGAGGTGACAGTGACAGGGCCTGAAGTTGCATCAGGAGAGGTTTAGGTTGGACATTAGGAAAAGTGTTTTATCCAGAGGGTGGTTGGGCACTGGAACAGGCTCCTCAGGGAGCTGCTCCTGTGGTCACAGCACCAAGCCTGACAGAGCTCAAGAAGCGTTTGGAAAACACTCTTGGGCACATGGTGTGACTCTTGGTGTGTCCTCTGCAGGGCCAGAGCTGGATCTTAAAGTCGCTTCCTACTCAGCATATTCTGTAAGTCTCTTTAATTTAGGTTAAATACCAAGCACAGCACAACCAAGCTTTTTACGCACAACTATCGTTTTTTAAATGCCAAACCCTCTATTTATTTTTTTTCCCTAAAGGAAAGTATAAAGAACCTAGATGCGTAAACTCCATGCCACAAATTAAGGAGCAAAACACGCCGAAGGCTGACAGGAACAGAGTAGTGGACACTGCTCCAAACGAGGGCAAGAGCTGATCCTCGTCCACGCTTAGGGTTTCGACATGATTTTACTTGTCTTCCAATCAGCCAAAAGCATTTACAGAGTTCATCGCCGTTTTCCTAGCTTATTTTGTAAGAAAAACACGCTCGGCGATTCCGCGCCGGCCTCACAACAGCGCTGGATGCGCCCCAGTCCGGTCACGGGGCGGGGCCGTGCCCCGAGTGGAAAACTACCACTCCCAGGAGGCATCGCCGCCGGTCCTGGGGCCGCCGCGCCTCCCGCACAGTGCACCTTGGGAGTTGGAGTTTCCTCGCCCACCGCTCTTCTCCCGGCCGCAACCGCGGGGGATCCTCGGGCGCTCCGCGGTCCAGGTCGGGCGGGGCACGCGCAGTGCGGAAGGGCATGGGCGGGCGGATGTTACCAGGCAACGGTCAGTGTCTGTCTGTCTGTCTGTCTGTGTCTGTATCCTTCCGCCAGGAACCGCCCCCCGCGCCCCCGGCGGAGTGGCGGCCAAGATGGCGGCGGTGGCTGAGGCAGAAGCGTCGTGAGCGCCTCTGCCAGCCCTGTCCCGCCGCGTCGGGCGAAGCGAGGCCGCGCCGCTCCTCCGCCGCCCGAAGGCGAAACGTTCGTCCGGGCAGCCCGGGCCCCGCGAGTGGCGGCCGGCGGTAGAGGAGGAGCCAGGCCGGGTGACCCCCCCTCCGGCGCGGGGTGAGCCGCCTTCTCCTGCCCCTCGCGTGGCGCGCTGCCGCTTCCCCGTCCCTTTCCCCTGGTGGCGGCGGGGCCGCGCTGGTGCGGTGGGGCCGGGCGGCGGCCCGCGAGGGTGGGGGCTCGGAGCAGGCAGTGGGCTCGGAGGCAGGTGCAGGGCGGCGGGGAAACCGTGCGGTAGTAGCGGGCTGCGCGGGCCGCGCCCCTCGCACAGGGCAGGGCGCGTTATCCGCTCTCCAAGGAGACGCCGCCGCGTTCGCGGCAGTGGAGGCGCCTTGAGCAGAGCCCGCCTACCCGCGCACCCCGCGGCGCCCGGGCTTTGGCGCCGGGAAGGAGCGGGATCTCTGCCCGCCGCCCCCGGGCCGGGAGCGCCTCGCCCGCCTCAGGCAGCGGGCGGTGAGGCCGGCACAGCCGCCGGGCCATCGCTCACTCCGCCGGCCCCGCTGGCGGCGACGAGACCCGCCGGGCCTGCGCTCGGCGCCTGCCGTTGAGATCGGAGCGGGTCGGGACAGCAGAGCCTGCGGGCGCTGGGGAGGCCCCGGCGCTGGAAGCTGAAGTGCTGGACGCACCGCCCGTAGCCAGGGTGTGTGAGTGTGCGGCTCGTGTGAGCGCTGTCCGGTGCGGCAGGAGAGGATTTGCTCTGCTGGCTGCTCCTCTGTGGTGATACTGTATGGTTTGTTTTTAAGGAGATAATGCCCAGTGAGGAGCGCACGTCTTAAAAAGCTAAACTTAAAAAGAAATTTGGCCCCATTTTCAGCCTTTATGGTGCTATGATGTGTTTTTGCGACTTTCTGTTTTCCGTTTATTTTTTTTAATTGTCAGAAGTTTTCTCTCTGCAGTATTAGGTGCTCTGGAGAGCTTCTGCATTCACATGAATGCTATAGGAAAAAATTCTCAAGAGCATCTTTACTGTAGAAAAAAGCCTTTTGGAGTATGTACCTTTGTTTTGCTTGTGTGTTAAGTAGTGTTCTGTGTAATCTAAATATTGCTGATACATGTGCAGAATGTTTTGCCTGTAATTCTGCATGTTATCTGAAGTTATTATTTCTGTAGAAAGTATGGTTGAAAGTCTTCTTTTTTTCTCAAATCCCTGGTAAATGTAAGACAGTAGGCACATGCGCAAAAGCTTTTGTACAGTTCCTACAAGAACCTGAAATTAACAATAGGTTCTGTAGGTAGATGGTCAGGTACATAATGGGAAGATAGCAAAGTTTTTAGAAGAGGATTTTTTGTAGAAATGGCTGGTAAAATTAAAACAAAGAAAAAATGCATATTGGTGAAATGTGTATGTGGAGGTGGAAAGCACAGCTTCATGTGAAAGAAGAAAAAACCTAGCTGAACCTCTTAGTGTTTTTCAACTGAGTTAAAGATCAGAGTTCTCTGATCTTAAACTTGCTGGATTATAGTTCATTTGGAGGTGTCAAAGACTATAATAGGAATGTTTAGAAACTTTATTTTTGGTAAGGGGTCAGTTCTGTTAGAACACTTTAAAATCTGCTTGCTGGAAATAGTGAAGATACTATTATTTTTGAGCCGTGTTTATCAGGGCATGTTGGTGTATGCTGGGTCTCCTTGTTTAAGAGTCCTGTTATTCAGAATATTCCATCTGGGGCAGTGAATTTACTTCAGAGGTAATGAGAGTCTCCTTCTCCTACAGCAAGGATAGCTGAGAACAGGTTTTGCGAAAGTTTTAAAAGAAATAAATGTTGAGTAGTTACTTGTATTGTGTAAAAATGAATATTGCTACTTATTTTTACAATAGAAGGTAGGGAAAAACTACTTTTGCTATGGTTTTAATAGAATTATATAACATGATGATGAGGGAACAGCTTACAGAATGGACTGTAAACCCAGATGGCCTCTAATCTTCCTCGTGCTCGGTGACATAGGTCAGGATACAGTGCCTGTTGAAATGTTGGGTCTTACACGTCTACAAAGCTGAGCAGTTTATCTGTAGCTGGAGATAGTTCATTAAAATAATGGCTGTTTTTAAAGTGATAACTATGCCTTTGCTTTGAGTGCTTGTGAGTTTTAGCATGAGCTTCCCTGTGAATTTTTTATAGGATGTACCCTCTGGTTGCATGGCCTAGTGGGCACTTCTGTTGGGATGAAGAAGGGAGTATGAGTTGTTGTGCAGGGACAGAGGGCAGAGTTCCCAAGCAGCAGGCACTTAGAGCTGCTCTGCGAGCGTTGTGACCGTGCTTGTGAGATGCAGAAGCGGAATGGCTCCGAACTGCGTTACCGTGACCTAGGCTGGCACACTGCCGAGTGGAGATGTGGTTATGGTGTAAGGGCCATGACTGGTGGATCCCATTTCCTTTATGATTTGGTAATTGGCTGTGTTTGCATTGGAATACTGCCTTGTGAGTGTGCCTCTTGAGAGGACTGTACTGTGTGATTTTGGTTGAATCCTATACCAAAGCAAGATAGGTGTACTAGGACGGCTTTTAAACTTAGTTCAAAATTAATCTGTTTTCCTTTCTGGAACTGATATTAAAAAAAAAACAACAAACTTCTTAAATACTTCCTAATCTTTAGTTTTGGGTGATTTCTTCACCTGCACTCTGTGAAATCTAGTAGTAGGTAGTTGCAGTAAAATGTTGAGAAAGTGGTTCGTATCAACTTCTATATTTTTGTTTTTTCAGTTAAGCTTAGGGTTATGTCCTAGCATGGTGGTGGAAATGAGCTGGAAAAAGTAAATCTCTGCAAGACTGCTTTTCTTCTGCATCTTTTACAGTTCTTCATAGGAAAATTTTGTGGCTTTCTGCAATGGAATTGTGCTAGCAGCACTTAGCAAATACAGTTATGTGTTCTTCACCTTTTGGAACAGGCTAATCTAATTTTACTCTCATAAAGGAATACTTTTTCTGATCTTTCAGCTTTAACAAATTTTTTTAGTTCTAATGTCAAAACAAGAAGTGAAAATGAAAACTTAGAACATTTAAAGTTGCTTTATATTGCACAGAGTGACACTGATGGAGAGCAGCTAAGCTCTGTGAAACCGACATTATTTTGTTTGGTTTTGGTAGAAACTGTAATGTAAGTGGCAGGTCATTCACTGCTTAAATACCTTAATGAGTGGTAATAAAAGTAAAAATCCTTTTACTGATGTCTGTTTTCCTTGTATTTTTTCAAGTGTGTCATTCAGTACTCTGTTTTCAGTATCTCAATATTAAAATGAATGTGGAAGTTTGACATCCTGGGTCTCCAAAGTCATTTATTGTATCAAATAGACATCACCCTGCGCCTGAAAGTGTAGGCTTTATGAATTACAAAACAGCCTTTCTGAGCACTGTATAATTTGTTTTAAAGTGAGGACAATTGAAACCCTCAAAAAAAGAAGAAAAAAAAAAACCACAAAAAAACCCCAACTTTCTTTCATAGATCAGAGGTTAAAAAGCCCTGAACCCACACCTACTATTTATTTATTTTTTAATACCAGTTTCTGTGTTCTTCTCATTGATACATTTCTAGTAACAGAGCATAGTAAATGGGGAGTTTAGTTTCCTAAACAGCTTTGTGTTTTCATCTTATAATGAATATGTAATTGTCTTCTCAGATCATGAACCTTTAAAATTTTCTATGTAAACTGATTTTAATACACACATTTCTTTCAACTCCTTCTTATAGATAGCTTTTATTGATCACTTGTCATGGCAACAGGAGGTGGTCCCTTTGAAGAAGGCATGAATGATCAGGATTTGCCCAGCTGGAGCAATGAGAGCCTTGACGACCGGCTGAACAACACGGTAAAATTCTTCTTTTCTTTTTGTTGCCATTTGATGCTGTACATTAGAATTACCAGCTAGATTCTGTTAGTGGCAGGTAACAGTGCAAACCCCTAATCCTTGTCATGCATGGCTTTGCATCCAGTGCAGCTTTACCTGGAAAACCTGAGGTAGATGTAGGCAAGCAATGGGTATAATTCAGAGATTGTGGGGTCTATAGAGGTATTTGTGGCAAGTGTTGGGTAAATGAAGTAGCTATACACAGAATCATTGTAGGTGACATGAAAGTGAAAGCTGTAATTTAAAACATTCTGAACTCCTGAAAGTGAAAGAGTCCCCAGCAAAGAAGAAAAATGCAACTTGAGCTTCATTTGAAGTTAATTTAATGCATTTAGGATGAAATGGATTTAAAATTTCCTGGCAAGCTATTTTTAATTATGCAGTGGAGAAAACTTTATTTTGTGAAGTGACATTTCCTCTAGAAAACTTAGAGCTTATTTCAATGTGGCTTGCTGTTTTTACTTCTAAAATGTAAGTAAACTCTCTCACAGAATGCAGACATTTGCTTTTTGTCTGTGTGGATAACAAATACGATTTTTTTTCTCTCTCCTTCCCCTTAAGGACTGGGGAGGTCAGCAGAAGAAAGCAAACAGGTCTTCAGAGAAAAACAAGAAAAAGCTTAGTGGGGAAGGGGAAACAAGACTTACTAATGACATATCTCCAGAATCTTCACCTGGAATGGAACGACGGAAGACCAGAACTTCTCATAGCTTTCCTCATGCTCGATACATGACTCAGATGTCTGTTCCAGAGCAGGCTGAACTAGAAAGGCTTAAACAAAGAATAAACTTCAGTGATCTGGATCAGGTTTGTGTGGATACTAGCTCCCACTAGAAATGTGACTCCAAAATGTATTCAGTTATTCCTTAATAAAGTGACAGATGAGTAAAGAATCCTTTCATAAGTGATCAAGGTTAAAAAAACCCAAAAACTTACAGGCACCATGACAACCAAATCAAAATTCTGGTTTTGAACTTCAGAAAATAAGGGAAAGCTCAGGACCGTGGCTTTCCTCTGTTTGTGTGATAGCTGTCTTCACTTTCTTGCTCTCAGCCATTAACAAATTCCTGTGTGCTCAGAGCGGTATTTCTTACTCGTCATACTTGTATGCTATCTGAAAATAGCTGTTACCTTATTCTGAAAGTCTGTTCTCAGTCTACCAGTTTGTGATCCTGAACATTGGTACCCTTGTGGATTAAGCAGAGGAGTGTCATTAAAAACTGCTCCTCAGTGGAGCAGAGAATTTTATGGCACAAATTATTGAGCCGTAACTACTTTTTTGGAAATACAGCGCATTCATCCTTCCCTTGTCCAAAGCTAAGGAAAAATGTGAGGGATTGATTCTTTTGGGACAAGGCATAAATTTGTCCTAACAATTTCACAACAGAGGCTAGTTCATCTTTACCAAAAGTTGTTGCTAACTTCTTTGGTTATGATGGTTCTTTCCAGTGGGATTCATTGTGTTGACTTACAGTTTAAAGGCTGCTCATAACTTCCTCCTCAAATGTATGTTAGGACAACATGTTGCTATTCACAAGGTTTTAAAAAAAGCTGAAGTTCTGAGGTAGTAGTATGTTCTGCAGGAGTACCTTACTCTTTTATTACTGTTCTTCTCTCAAATGTGCCTGGAGGAGTAGAATGCCTTTTCCGACAGTAAAGGTCAAGGTCACAGGAAAAATGAGGAACTAAATTCTGAGAAACTACAAAATGTTTTTGCTTCTCATTGTTCTGGGAGGATGCATTTGCTTTCTGAAAACTTTATGGCAAAAAATTATTGGCACTGTCTTCAGCTAACTTTTGCCCAGTTGGTGACTGATTAGGTAACTTTAAAATCAGTCTAATAATACTGTAGAAACAGTAATACAAGCAGGGAAATGAAGCAGTGTTGAGAACATATTGGATGAAAAAATAAAGCAATTGTTCTTTCTTTTGTTTGTATATAGAGAAGCATTGGAAGTGATTCTCAAGGCAGGGCAACGGCTGCTAATAACAAACGTCAACTTAATGAAAACAAAAAACCATTCAACTTCCTGTCACTACAGATTAACACTAACAAAAGCAAAGATCCTGCCTCAGGTTCCCAAAAAAAGGAAGGTGAGGTATCAGCACAACGTAAAGAGTTGTTTGGAGCTGCGCTGAGCAAGGATTTCTTGCAAAATTGTCAAGCGTCTGCTCAAGAAGATGGAAGGGGAGAACAAGCGATGGATAGTAGCCAGGTATTTACACAGCCTATAAAGTCTTCAAAATATTGACTTTTAATCTTCAGTGCTGCTTTCTATATTTCTTCAAAGTAAAAATCTTTATTGGAAATATTTAACTTCCTACTCTTCTGAAACTTGAAGAAAATGTGAAACCAAACTTAATCATCTAGTGTTCTTTAGAAATCTGCTTGTTGTTAACAGAAGTAATAATTTTCATTTTGGAGGTTGGTTCCCTTTTATGTGGCTCCAGAAAGTGCTCTCACAGTTGACTGTTTTCCTGTGTTGATGAGCTCAGTTGTGTTTTAGCCTGTGTTGACCAGAAGCCCTGAGCTTCAGCCTTGCAACTTTTCCCGCATGCATAAATCTGTCCTTATAAAGGCTGTTGACTTTTAACCATTTGTGGAAGAGTGCTTGGAGGAGTCAAAGTACTAACCTGTCCCCCTTTCATTACTCCTTTGCTGTTCCTATCACTGTGTCTTGTGCATTGAATACATTGCAGTTGTAGCTGAATGCATTCAGTAACTTCAGTGTCTTTGCAGATTGTGAGCAGACTAGTTCAGATTCGCGACTATATTGCTAAGGCCAGCTCCATGCGGGATGATCTTGTAGAGAAAAATGAAAGATCGGCCAATGTTGAGCGTTTATCACACCTTATAGATGACCTTAAAGAGCAGGAGAAATCCTATCTGAAATTTTTACAAAAGATGCTTGTAAGTTTGAGAACATAATATGTTTGTTTCTGCACTGTAAGCTTTTTTTAGGAGTTGACCGTTTATGTTTTGATGGTGCTACTGAGGGTGTTGATTCTGGTACGTAGTGCCTTCCATAATTAATTTTTGCTGCCCCCTTATATAGCTTTTGATTTGTGCCAATGAAATATTTCAGGCTAGAGAAAATGAGGAGGATGATGTTCGGACTATAGATTCAGCTGTGGGATCTGGTTCTGTAGGTGAGAGCACATCGCTAAACATTGATGTGCAGTCTGAGGCTTCAGATACCACGGTAAGCTGACTTTTAGCAATTAAGGTAGAAATGAGGGCTTTTTTTTTGGTTTTTTCATGGGTCTTATGATAGTGTCGTAATCTGCAGTACAATTTAAAAATAGTAAATCCCCAAGCACTCCATTCAGGAGGTGTCCATGCATGTGTAGATTTATTTTTTTAATATGAGAAAAAAAGTAATGATTCTGTCACAACAACAATCTGAAGAATCTTTTAAAACTTTATTCTTTCTTCAAAGTACAATGAAGAATTAAATGTATACTTTGGCAGAGAATTCATTCATTTGATGTAGGAAGAAATACCTTTATATACAATTTTCATCTCTAGGTTTGTTTCTGTTAGTGGGGAAAGTTTTTGGGTGTTGGGTGAGGGGAGGGTTAGAAATGTATCATTAGTGGGCCATTGTCTAAGCATCTTTCTAGTGATAAGACAGAGGTATTGACCTGGCACAGAAGTTTCTCTGATTTCTTGGAAAGATGGGCACCTCTTCAGAAAATGTGTTCTGAATTTAGTGCTGAGATAAACAGTCTGATCTTCCTTTCTATTTATAAAAGCTTCTTTTTTTTTTTTTTTTAACATGGTAAGCAAATCTTGTAGTCGATACAAAAGCATTTTAATAACTTAAGTTTTGTGTCTTCTGTTCTATTACACTGAAGAAGAGTAGCAGAGAGCAGGTACTCTTTCTGGCCAGTTAGCACATTGAATGTCCTATGGATAAGGAGAATTTACCTGCTTGGAAATAAAAACAGTTAAAACATTAAGAAGCTTTTGTAATTATTTTTAGCTTTATAAGAACCCTTTCTGTCTCTGTAAGGAAATAAAATGATAGAGATGGAAGATGCACTTTTAACTTAAAAAAAAATAAATTTGGAAAATACAGTAAAAGATAGGTATGTTTTTTAAGAAGTGTCCATGTTAACTTGCAGTTGTCTCAATATTTGCAAAATTTGTGCTTAAGTTTTTTGTTTGGCTCTTAATTTTCCAACTAAGCTCTCTTTACATGCAGCTTGAATATTTTACATGCAGAGTGCATACTTCCGGTCGTATGATGTTGATTGCTATATGGAGCTTTATTGTGGTGCAAATTCTAAGAATGACTAAAATTGTCTTCACTCTTTAGTAGATGTTACTAGATACTAGTTTTCATTATTTGACAAGATAAAGTGGGTAGGTTTGTAACTTAAAAATGCATGCTAAGTTGGAGGACGTTTTCAAAGTCTAACATACTAAACTATTCAATATAGGAGGTATCTTTTAGTTTGAGTTGTCGGCCCCGCATTGAGGACAATCTAGGGAATTCAGCTGCACGAGAACAGGTTACAGACATTGATGTTACACCAAGCCCTAAAGGGAAAAGTGAGAGAGCTGCTCTGAATGACAGGGAAATCTGGCCTTGTGGGATTAATAGCCAGGATCATGGATTGCTTTCAAAGGTACATTTCAAAATGTTACTTTAGCCTCAAATAGGGTTTATACAGGCTAGTCTTCCCCATCCCCCCATCTCCCTTATTAATTGCTTCAAATGTACTTGTTACTTACAGTGAATGTTCCCACTGGATTGCTTATCTGTATTCAGCTGTCTTTTCACAAATTAGTCGTGTTTGCCTAGAATATTTTTTTCTTTGAATAGAAATGTTTCACAGCTTTGTCTTCTGAATTGTTGGCATTGAAAGTTAGCATTGATGTAACTCTGTACAACAGATTTATGATTTTATGTAGATCATCCTTCTAAGTTTTGTTGTTCCCTTCTTGGGAAAACATACTCTAAATGTGGCTTTCAGACACTTGTCGTGTTTACACTGATAGTCTGCCAATGCACATTTAAACCAAATACCAAATACAGAAAACGAATTAGAAATTAGTAGCCGTAACTTGTTCCACAAGTGTTTTTCTGTAGCTGTTGATACAAATATTTGGTTGGAAGGAGAAAAACTTTCAAGGGGCACAGTGTCTAAAGCGGTTTTTTTCCCCATTATGGGCTTGTCTATATCATTGTCCTTCCTGTGATTTAATTTTTAAAAAGTGTTTAATTCTGTAATTTTTTTCCCCAAAAATAAAAGACTTAAGTGTTTTGTCAAGCTTACTAGTCTAAATGTAGAACTAAGTTTGAAAAATTTGTT
>VYZP01080020.1:5491-18282 GCA_013400635.1 Hypocryptadius cinnamomeus | reverse complement strand
GGTGATAAAGTTCTGGAATGGCTGCCCAGGGAGGTGGTGCAGTCCCCATCCCTGGGTATGTTTAACAAAGCCTGGATGTGGCACTGGGTGCCAGGGTTTAGCTGAGGGGTTGGGGCTGGGCTGGACTCGATGACCTTGAAGGTCTCTCCCATCCTGGTCATTCTGGGAATTCTGTGTCCCTGACACATCACCAGCCCTGCAACAAACCTGCCAGGGTTCCATCAGGGCTGCTGCCATGGCAGGGACACCTCCCACTGTCCCAGGCTGCTCCAGCCCCAGTGTCCAGCCTGGCCTTGGGCACTGCCAGGGATCCAGGGGCAGCCACAGCTGCTCTGGCAATTCCAGCCCAGCCAGGAATTCCCAGTTCCCAATCTCCCATCCATCCCTGCCCTCTGGCAGTGGGAGCCATTCCCTGGGTCCTGTCCCTCCATGCCTTGTCCCCAGTCCCTCTCCAGCTCTCCTGGAGCCCCTTCAGGCCCTGCCAGGGGCTCCTTCAGAGCAGGTACTGCTGGAATAGAGCTGCAGAACACCTCAGCAGGATGAGCCATGAGCCACAAAGTGAAATTATTCCAAGGCAAGGCAGGAAAGCTGTGTCTGTGCACGAGGCAGTGCCAGGAGCAATTGCAGCAGCTCTGTAAAGCAGCTCTGTTAACACAGAGACAGCCCAGCTCTCAGACGTGCAGTCTTTTCACCTGACGCCCTGAGCAGGAGAATAATCAGTCAGAGAAATTCGATTTTGCGATGCAGCAATGCAGACAGCCATTGGAATATGCTTAAATGCAGAACAATCACTTTGAAGATTTAAATAAAGCTGGCATTGCTGAGCAAAATATATTTTCCACAGACCTTTATTCCACTCGCAGTAACCTGCAATTGCTTTGTTTCCCAGCCTGTTATACAAACAACAGGCAGAGTTTTTTCCCTTGGAAAATGTTCCTGGGGTGTAATTTCTGGAGCTGCTCGAATCAAAGTGCCAGATTTAAGCAGGAAATGCAGAAATTCAAGTTCCCAGAGTACCATAAACAGGGCAATACGTGAAGGGAGCCGTTCTCCCAGCACTGCCTGTTCCTGCTCCAAAGTTGTGCTCAGGGGTTCTCCAGCCACGCCAGCCTGCAGCTTTCCCATAAAATCAGTCTCCTCCTGAGGTCTGAGCACAGGCAGCTCCTTCCCAGGTTCCAGGAGGCACTGCCAGCACCAGGCTGCAGCAGCTCCTTGTTTAGGGCAGGGCAGAGCTGGGGGTCCCCGAGGGCTCAGGGACCCCCGTCCCATGGGAGGGAGGGGACACTCCTGGGCTCCCCATGGGCAGGTGGAACCCAGGGACAAGCCATGGATCCTCCAAAGATCCCAGCTTTGTGTCCACAAGCTGTGAAATTCAGAAGAGGGGATTTCATTGCTCAAGGGATGATTTTCTGGAACAGCTTCCCAGCAGGAAGAGGCAGCAAAGCCCCGGTGAGGCTGCGTGGGGTGGGCACAGGCAGCTCCCAGCACGTGGAACTGGGCCCATTTTCATGGAATCATGGAATGGTTTGGGTTGGAAAGGACATTAAACCCCACCCAGTGCCAGCCCTGCCATGGCAGGGACACCTCCCACTGTCCCAGGTGCTCCCAGCCCCAGTGTCCAGCCTGGCCTTGGGCACTGCCAGGGATCCAGGGGCAGCCACGGGCCTCTTCTTTTTCACAATCAGATCCACATTCCATCCTGCTTCTTTAAACACAGTAAAGACAAATNGAGCAGGGGCTGGGATGTCACCACTGCCAGCCTGGCTGTCACCTCCCTGCTGGGACACAGCCACAGACACTGCCTGGGCTGGCTGAGGGCTAGCTGGACAGACCCAGCCTGTCCCAATTATCCTGGTGCTGATTAAAGGGTGGGAGCTCCTGTGAGGTGAGGAGAGGCTGGGAATGTTCCCCTGGAGAGGAGAAGTCTCCAGGGAGAGCTCAGAGCCCCTGGCAGGGCCTGAAGGGGCTCCAGGAGAGCTGGAGAGGGACTGGGGACAAGGGATGGAGGAACAGGACCCAGGGAATGGCTCCCACTGCCAGAGGGCAGGGGTGGATGGGAGATTGGGAACTGGGAATTCCTGGCTGGGCTGGAATTGCCAGAGCAGCTGTGGCTGCCCCTGGATCCCTGGCAGTGCCCAAGGCCAGGTTGGACACTGGGGCTGGAGCAGCCTGGGACAGTGGGAGGTGTCCCTGCCATGGCAGGGGTGGGGTGAGATGGGATTTAAGGTCCGTTCCAAAAGGATGAGAGCCCTCACTCCATTCCATTCTGGAATTCCATGGTTTTATTAATTCCCAGTTTGCCCCCTGCCTCCCCTGCTGTGTGGGAGTGGGGATCAGGAGGAGGCTCCCGAAGCCCCTCAGTGCTCCAGCCCAGGACCCTGCAGGACCTTCCCTGTTTATCTGTCAGAGAAGGTCAAATGCAGAGACACAGACCCAGGCTGGGAAAAGGGGAAATCACAGGCTGGAATGGGATTTTAAATGAATGAAAAGCACGGTGATTGCATTTCCAGGAGTGCTGCAGGCTGAAAGGGGACGACAGGAACAGCATTTATGGGTGTCTGGGACCATTTCCAGCTCTCAGTCCTGTTTATCACAGAACACAGAACGGGTTGGGTTAGAACCCACAAGACCCTAAAATTCATCCAGTTCCAACCCTCAAGCCAAGGACAGGAGCAGCTTTCCCTTGAGCAGGCTTCTCAGAGCTGCATTTGTGTGATCCCGCAGCTCCCTGGGTGATCCCGCAGCTCCCTGGGTGATCCCAGAGCTCCCTGAGGGATCCCACAGCTCCCTGATTGATGCCACAGCTCCCTGGGTGATCCCAGAGCTCCCTGGGGGATCCTGCAACTCCCTGAGTGATTCCACAGCTCCCTGAGGGATCCCACAGCTCCCTGAGTGATCCCACAGTCCCTGATTGATCCCACAGCTCCTTGAGGGATCCCACAGCTCCCTGGGTGATCCCACAGCTCCCTGAGGGATCCCACAGTCCCTGAGTGATCCCACAGCTCCCTGGGTGATCCTGCAGCTCCCTGAGGGATCCCACAGTCCCTGATTGATCCCACAGCTCCCTGGGGGATCCCACAGCTCCCTGAGGGATCCTACAGCTCCTTGAGGGATCCTACAGCTCCCTGGGTGATCCCGCAGCTCCCTGGGTGATCCCGCAGCTCCCTGATTGATCCCGCAGCTCCCTGAGGGATCCCGCAGCTCCCTGAGGGATCCCAGAGCTCCCTAGTGATCCCAGAGCTCCCTGGGTCATCCCCCAGCTCCCTGGGGGATCCCACAGTCCCTGATTGATCCCACAGCTCACTGGGGGATCCCACAGCTCCCTGTGCTTCCTTGCAGTGCCCCCACTCTGGCCTTGTCTCTTCAGAAGACACGAGCCCCCTGCCTCTTGCTTCATTGCCATGTAAGATCCCAGGAGCTTATGTTGGGAAAACCCCCCTCCCCCTGCTCTCCCAGATCCAGAGGAGCTGAGCAGATGTCTCCTCAAGGATCCTCCAGAAGCAGCTGCCACACTCCAAGACATCTCCTGGGGAAAATTTGTCTTTTAGCAAGACACACTCAAAGGCCTCTCCTCGGTTTGGGCTTTGAGGAGGGCGGGAGGAGAGGGGTTTGGAGGAATCCTTCCTTTTCCAGAGGCACATATTCCTTCTGCTTTCTGCAGAGGAGAATAAGGGCTGCAGTCCCAAACAAGCTGCCAAAAGCTCGTTTCAGTAATTACACTGCTCCTGACAGAGCCTGGAGCCGGCTGCTCCCAAGAAAGCCAAGCTCGTGCATTTGCAGCAGTAATCTGTTAAGAGGTTTATTCCTCATCCCAGATCACGATTCCTGGAGCTGAGCATTAGCTGGGGTAGCCATGGAAGTTCCAGAGCCCTCCCAAAAGCTCCTGTCTGAGCTGGCCCAGCTCCAGGCTCGGCCATGCCTGGCAGGGGCTCCGAGGGCTGGCTCAGAGCCTCCCTGGTGAGCTCAGCCCAGGAACCCAGGGTTCCTTCCCCTGCCACAGCCCTTGGAGGGTGGGAGGCACCTCCTGCCCCGCCAGGGCACCTGAGAGGGGAACAGCCACCTCTGGAAGGGAACTGGGACATCTGAGGCTGGGGTGAGACCCCCGCCTGCAGGGCTGGGCCAGCTGCAGGGCCACCAGCACCGCGAGGGTGGCAATGTGCTGGATCCAGAGAGGCCACGGAGCTGGAGCCAGCCTGGGAGAGCTGGGAATGTTCCCCTGGAGAGGAGAAGGCTCCAGGGAGAGCTCAGAGCCCCTGGCAGGGCCTGAAGGGGCTCCAGGAGAGCTGGAGAGGAACTGGGGACAAGGGATGGAGGGACAGGACACAGGGAATGGCTCCCACTGCCAGAGGGCAGGGATGGATGGGACATTGGGAATTGGGAATTCCTGGCTGGGCTGGAATTGCCAGAGCAGCTGTGGCTGCCCCTGGATCCCTGGCAGTGCCCAAGGCCAGGTTGGACATTGGGGCACCCTGGGACAGTGGGAGGTGTCCCTGCCATGGCAGGGCTGGCACTGGGTGGGGTTTGGGGTTCCTTTAACCCAAACCAGTCTGGGATTCTGTGCTGGAGAGCACCCCTGGGACAGGTCCCATCACTGAGACCCAGGGTGACATTCAGTGGCAGGGGAACCCTCAAGCTGTGGGGGACAGGCAGGGGCAGCTTCAGCCCCACATGCCATCTGTGTCCCCTCCAGTCCCCAGAAATCTGGGAGCAGCCTGGCCCTACAGGCAGTGCAGAGCTTTCAGCACCACAGTCCTCATCATCCTCACTCACCTTAAAGCACAACAATAATATCTTTAAGCCAGAGACCCCTTCCCAGGAGGGGAGAGGCAGGACACCAGTGCCACCCCACAGTCCCTCCCTGGGGGCTGGGACACCCCAGGACAGGGCTGGGGCAGTGACAAGGCAGTGCCACATTTGCCTGAATATTTCAAAGCAATTGCAATATTCAGTATTTCATTTCATATTTATTGAAATATTCAATATTTCAAAGCTCCATTTCTGAGCCCAGGAGCTGCAGTGCCCAGCAGCCCTGGGGCTCTGAGGAAAGGCAGCAGAGCTGAGTTCTCCCCTCTTTTCCTTCCCATATCTCTGGATAAAGCACAGATGTCACAGCCACAGAAGGGCATTTCAAAGCCTGCCACAAGCCATGACAAACACTGCCACCACAGCCCAGGTTGCCACTGTCCCTGAGGCATCAGGAGATGAAAAAGTTTCTTCTAGCCCCTGTGCCAGCCCCTGTAGCAATCGATTCTTTGGAAAAGAATTAGAGTTTTGAACTTGCAAACCAATTTACTGTGCTTTAATATCCACGAGTTGCCAGTGATTGGAAGCCTGCTGCTGCCAGGAAAGGGAACAGCAGTCCCAGCCCTCAGACGAGCCATTTATAAATGGCACACTTCAATTAAAAGAAATCAAATCAATGTGACAATAATTTCATTTGCAGCAGGTGGTGCAGCAATTTTTCTCCCTGGGAAATGGGATGCACCTGTGCAGCACGGAAAGAGCAACTCATCCACAACCTTTAATCCCAGTTTTGCTCAGACCTCCAAGGGTTAATGACAGAGAGGAGAACGAGGATCAAGGTGGAGAATTTCTGGAGATTTTTAACAGCCAAAACAGGAAATAAACTGGCAGTGACATCACCTCTCAGTGCCACCCTGAGCCTGTTCCCAGCTCTCCTGCAGCATCTCCATCGCTGCTCTCCACGGGAAAATCCCTCCTGGCCGGGTGGGAATCACCCCTCAGAGGGAACTGGGACCAGTCCGAGGCAGGACAGGGGAGGAGCTCGGCAGCTGAGACCTCACCTGCCCCGGGAGGGCCACCAGCACCTCCTGCCCTGCCCTGGTTTAGGCTCCTGCTACACCTTCTCTCTCCACCTGTCCCTTCCCAGGTTTAGGCTCCACCTGTCCCTGCCCTGGTTTAGGTTCCTGCTGGCCCTTCCCAGGTTTAGGCTCTACCTATCCCTGCTCTGGTTTAGGCTCCACCTGTCCCTTCCCAGGTTTAGGCTCCCCCTGTTCCTGCCCTAGTTTAGGCTCCACCTATCCCTGCTCTGGTTTAGGCTCCACCTGTCCCTTCCCAGCTTTAGGCTCCTGCTGTCCCTGCCTTAGTTTAGGCTCCTGCTCTCCCTGCCTTAGTTTAGGCTCCTGCTCTCCCTGCCTTAGTTTAGGCTCCTGCTCTCCCTGCCTTAGTTTAGGCTCCTGCTGTCCCTGCCCTGGTTTAGGCTTCTGCTGTCCCTGCTCTGGTTTAGCCTACACCTGTCCCTTCCCAGCTTTAGGCTCCTGCTGTCCCTGCCCTGGTTTAGGCTCCTCCTAAGCCCGAGCCGGTTGTAGCCCGGCTGGGGACAGTCCGGGTCGTGTCCCCTCGCTGTCACCAGCCGCAGTCAGCTCCGTGCAGGCACCAAGCACAGGCAGAGCTGCTCACGGGCAGCATTCCCAGGGTTTGGGGCTTTCCCGTCTCCTTTCCCATTTGAGGGAAGCGGTCTGGGTGCAAAGCCCAGCCTGGGCAGATCAGAGGCTCACACCTGACTGTCCCAGAGTTAGTTGAACACGGACTCAGCGCTCCTTCACTGCGGCAAGTCTCAGGGAATTCCACGGGCAAGGAAGGGGCTCCCTGCTGGCACCCACAGCTGCTCCAAAAGCCGGGAAAGAGGAGGGAAGAGAGAGAAAATGCTACCACCAAGTGGAGGCGAAGGTGCAGGGAGCGGCAGGAGAGGAGGAGCCACAGCGACAGGTGTAAATAAATCCCAGCGGCTACCCGGGAAGGAGAGCACCGCTGTATTTCCCGGTTATCCTCAGCAGGGAGGAATGGGCTCTGGTCCCTGGGCTTGCAGACATCCCCAGCTCCGTGCTGAGCCCCGGGCTGCACACAGGGCCACACCCAGCATGGACGGGTGATTTAGGGAGCCGGCGGATGCAGGAGCATCTGTCACCCCGAGGGATTTCCCTCCGTCACTCTGCCAGGTGCCAAGCCTCTGCTTCACTGTTCTGGCTCCCTTGCCTGGACATTTCCAAGGCGAGGAGCTCTCCGTGTTGTTCTGCAGGCAGGGAAGAGGCTTTCCCGTGGCAGCAGGAATGCAGCACAGCCCCGGGTCCTGCTGGGCCTCCAAGCCCATGGTGGAAATTCCTACCCCATGCTCACAAGATTGATTTGTTTTCCACAGCTCACCAAATGATGCCTCAGGTTCAGCTTTTCTATTTTTCACATTCTGTGCTGCTTCAGTGTGTGGGTCTGGGTTCACATGAGGGGATGGTGAGCTCTGTGCACAGAGCAGGGAGACAAAACAATTCCTGCTCCAGCTGGGCACCAAGGACAAATGATCCAAATCTCAGCCCAAGAGCACAACCAGCGTGGGCTGGAGAGAGAAAAACAAGCAGGATGGGAGTGCATGGGCTAAAGCTGGAATTGGCCAATGAACTGCAATCTGCACATGGAGCAGAGCTGATCACAGGGAGAGACCCCGGGAGCGCTCGTGCATTTTGGGACCATTTTGGTTCATCTTGGGTGCAGCCCTGGCTGGGCTCTTGTGCTGCCCAAGGTGGATCCATGGAGGAGATCCTTGGAATCAATCCCTGCTTTATTCTGGAACTCCATCCAGCCTCTGCTCCAGGGTAGTCTTCTCAAGGCATCATTAAATTTGAGCACTCAGGTGTTTAATAACACATTCTTCCAAATATTTTTTATTCCCTAGACTGTCAAACACAGATGGAATCACAGAATCCCAGCCTGGTCAGGCTGGAAGGGACCCCAGAGGGTCACTGGTGCCACTCCCTGCTCCAGCAGGACCATCCCAGAGTGCAGGGCAGAGGAGTGTGTCCGTGTGGCTCTGGAATGTCCCCGTGTGGGATCTAAAAATGGCTTTGTTACTCCTCAGGTACCAGGCTGCAGGAACCTGGGCTGTGTGGGGGATCAAAGCACTGAGCTCAGATTATTGTTTTTAACCCATGGCTTTTCTCTCATCCCAAACATCTCCAGGAATGCCAGGAGTCAGGAGTTCTCCTGGCTGCAGTGAGCCCACCCCACCCTGGGTGCACGGTCCTGGCAGCCCAAGAGCTGAGCAGGAGGAGTGGGGAAGGCAGAGAAGCCCAAAGTGGTTCAATAAAGTGGCAGAACTGAGCTGGCCCTGTGAAAGGGCAGCAATCCAAACAAAACCCAGGGTTTGGATATCTGCAGGGCAGACCTTGCAAACCAGAGCTGCTTTCCAAGGCCTCAGCTCCCATTTAGGCAGTGGAATTCCTGTTGGGGTGTTCCGGAATGTTCCATTCTTGTATTTGTGGGGTTCCCAGACAAAGGGAGGAATGATGAATCTGACTCCATGTTCTCAGAAGGCTAATTGATTATTTTATGATACTATATTATATTAAAGAATACTAGACTGAACTATACTAAAGAATACAGAAAGGATACAGACAGAAGGATAAAAAGATAATAATGAAAACTCGTGACTCTCTCCAGAGTCTGACACAGCTTGGCCCTGATTGGCCAAAGAGTGAAAACAATTCACATGAAACCAATGAAACAATCACCTGTGGGTAAACAATCTCCAACCACATTCCAAAGCAGCAAAACACAGGAGAAGCAATGAGATAATTATTGTTTTCCTTTTCTCTGAGGCTTCTCAGCTTCCCAGGAGAAGAATCCTGGGTGGAGGGATTTTTCCAGAAAATATGACGGTGACAGTCCGTTTCTGCATGGTTGGTGGTTATCCAGAGAAGCATTCTGGGCAGTTTTCCAAGCTGCTTTATCAGGTGTTCCTCTGCAAACAGAGGTCAGGCAGGCCGAGGTGCAGCCCTTCAAACCCAGATTTCAGAGGAGAAGCCATCAGAGGCTGCAGAGAGGAAAGATGGGATGGCTTAGGCTGGAACAGCCCCAGAGCCGAGGCAGATGATGGTCATGGGCAGCATGCTGGAGTGTGGAGGTCACGGGATGCAGGTGGGGCAGGATGAGGGGCTGTTCATACCCAAACCCAAAAATGCTCGCTCAGAACTGGGCAGGAGGAATTTGGGAGGGTGGGAGCTCCCCACAGGGCTCCTTCTGCTGCTCCTTCTCCACAAAAGTCTCTGGATTTCTGTCTCCCTAAATAATTCTGACAAAATGTCTGTCACCATGGCAACCAGGGAAAACAAATTGATTCGAGAGGTGTCTGATATTCGTAATGCATAGAAATTATGGTTGCCATGGCAACGCGATTTACAAACGAATGGGAATATTTAGGGAACAATTAGCAGTGGAGACTCCTCGGCCTCAGGTGAGTCTCAGGTGGCTCCAGAGCCACAGCAGAGGCTCCTCACCTGCCCAGCCTCAGAGTCCTTGGGCACTGAGCTCCAGGATCTTCCAGCTCAGGGACCTTCCCACAACAGGTGACTCAGGAATTTTTCACGGATTTTGGAGGAAAACACCACACGAGGCAGGTCAGAGTGACAGGATGGCCAGGCTGAAGTGACAGGACCTGTGGTGGCAGCTGCCCCTGGGCAGTGACACCCACAGGGGCATTCCAGCTCTCCCAGTTTGGGGCTGGAGCAAACCCTGCTTTGCCCTTCAGCCTGAGCAGCAGAACACCTGGGCTGGAGGGGCCGTGGGAGCGATGTGGAAGTTGTGTCCCAGCACCTGGGGACAGGGGACACTGGCGCAGAAGAGCCAGGACCATGGTGCAGCACCTCCAGCCCTTGGAAGAACAGTTGGAGTCACAGAGCCATGGAATAGTTTGGGTTGGAAGGGGCCTTAAATCCCACCCAGTGCCACCCCTGCCATGGCAGGGACACCTCCCACTGTCCCAGTGTCCAGCCTGGCCTTGTTTAAAGTTCAGTAACTTAGTCCCAGCATAGCAAAAACAGAGCAGAACTTTGCTTGTGTCTCTAGAACAGACAGAACTCTACACATGAATAGACAGAGCTATTCAGGTGAGTAGATAAACATACAGGTACATTTTGAGTAAGAAAACAGGATAGTACACAGATAGTGCATTTGTGTAAATAGATAATGTTATATATGTAGTTTTTAGCTAAGAACTGACACTATTTTTGTACTACTTTAGCACATTAGAATCAAGCTTAGATTGGTGTAGCAGGAATGTTTTAGAATGGTGTTTTTAGCTGATTGGGTGATTTATGAGTAAAAGCACCTGTATTGAGGTGTTTGAACACACACACACAGAGGAAGGAAGAGCAACAAGAAGAAGAAAATAAGAAAGAAGAAGGAAAGGCTGTGGTTTCTGCTGCTGCTGCTGCTGCTCCTGCATGGGACCTGGGACTGTACACCAGAGAGCAGCCCTGCAGCCCTGCAGCCCTGCAAACCTGCAGCTTTTGCTTGTGACTCTGTGCCAGAAAGCTTTTAGCACAGACTTTAATACTTTTAGCAAAAACTCTCTGCCTTGGAGACTGATGCATTCATGCAATAAACAACTTTAGAGCGACCCACAACTGCTTGTGTCTCTTTGAATTCCCAAACCCAGCTAAAGCTCAACATTGTGACAGGACGTTGTCCCTACCCAGATGCAGGGGCTGATTTTGTAAAAACACACCATTTTCTGACTGATTTTGTGAAAAGACACCATTCTCTGAGCCTCCAGGTTTTCAATCCTCCAGTCCATCCAATATTCCACAGGTGTAACAAGCAGGAGCAGAGCCCCCTGCCCAGAGAGGCCTGGAGGTCCTGCCCAGAGCAGGGAACACTCCAGGGCACCTTGGAAAGCTCTGCTTCAGCCAGAGCTGGAATCCCTGCTGGATTAGGAGCTGGATAAAAGATGTTAATCCCTGCTGAAAACAGGGATTAACCACAAATCTTCATTTTGAGACTAAAACAAATCAGAAGAACCAGAAATGTCACCTAAACTTTCAAGAGGGCCATGGAGCATCAGCTGGGCTCGATGATCTCGGTGATTTGATGATTTTTCCAACCTAAATGATTCCATGATAAAACCCAGAGATCCCCATCCCTCCTGATTTATGAAACTGCTCTGGAAAGACCTGAAGCAGAGGATTCCATGGATGCACAGCTCAGCCTTACTCCTTTACATCAGGTTAATTTACAGACAAAAGCCTTTCTCTGATTATTATCTCAGTTTTGCTCTCTGAACACACCTAATGCCACACCACAAAACTGGAAGCAATTTGGTCAGAGAACACAACATAAAATCAAATTAAATGTACATGACTGAGATCTAAGTCTCCAATAAGAAGTTTTTATGCCTCAGTAAGCAAACAGGGCTCTCCTTCACTTTCCAGGATCTCTGCATTTATAATCTCCTCTGTTATCATCTGCTTAACTGTAAGAAATTTAGCAGAGAGCTTCAGGCTTGTGGAAGGCCAGAAAGCATCCAGGTTTTATTGAGAGGAAAAGCAGAGAAGCTGATAATCCCACTTTAATTTTTCTTTAATATCCCTAAGTAGTGCAAGTTCAGCTCCTCTTCCTTGGGCAGACCTTCCACCACACACAATTTTCCATTTGAAAGTTGTATTTCCTCCTCTTCAAGAATAATAAAACATTTCAACATCCGAGGGTTACAGTTCACTGACCCCAAGGAACCCTCTGGAAGTGTTGGAATGGAAAAGAGCTGTTCAATCCTGGCACAAATGTCTGGTCCCACCATCGGAGTGGGGCTGTATAAATCCACAATCACACCTCTCACAGCAGCCCCTGACTCTGATCTGCCTTTCAAAAAGGGTTTTTTTGCAGGAGTTTCCCAATTGTTATGCTGCAGACAAACATTGGAAAAGTGTGCTCTGCTGTCTCCCAGACAAGTTACGTGGTGCTCGCTGCAGTGATTGCACAAACTGCTAAACTCTTTTGACAGATCAGTTGTGCCCACACATTTACAAACCATTCCCAGAGTTTTTTTCCAGCTGGATCATTTGTTTTCTGGGATTTTTTCCCCAGCTGGATCATTTGTTTTCTGAGTGGGATTCATTATTGCATGCAAAGCCTATTGCTGAGATGGCTGGGGTGAATTTGAATATCACAGTGAGGCAGAGAGTGGATAAGAAACTCTGGCATTCAGAAAGTTGGCAAAGCTAGGGAGAGATCATGGATTATTTATCCAGGAGGATGGAGCTGAATAGTCCAATGCAGTTACAGGTATTTATTAATAGAGTTGAATAACAGGATCTGATCAGGGACAGATGTGAGGCCAGGGCTTCTCCACCAAACTGACTTCACCCAAAATAACCTGGATGGAGGAATTTCCACAGCTGCAGTGACAGAGACCAGTGTGTGTCTGTGGAGAAGAAATGAGGAATTCAGAGAATTCCACAGCCTGGAGCTGCCTGAGATGTCTCTGGGCACCTGATCCCAGCTGGAAGGCTCCTTGAACTCCAGCTGTAAATAACCAGGGGCAGGAAAAAATCCCCAGGTCAGTGGGGATGTCCAAGCTCCAGGCTATAAAATGAAGAATTGAGGTTTCCTCTGGACACTGCGGGAGGATGTCATTCCTGCTCCAAACTTCCACCCTCGGGATGCTGGGACCCCCTACAGGGGAAAATGGTGCAGAGGAGATTCACAAGGGAAAACCTCGTGGTGGGGAGGAGCAGCCCTGAGGCCATCACAAGCAACATGTGGGGAATGCTGAGCAAAATCTGGTACTGAAACCAAACCCCAGGTTGTAAAATCATGGAGTGGTTTGGGTGGGAATCCAAATCCCAAACCTCAAATCCCATCCAGTGTCACCTCAACCTCCCACTGTCCCAGGCTGCTCCCAGCCCCAGTGTCCAACCTGGCCTTGGGCAATGCCAGGGATCCAGGGACAGCCACAGCTGATCTGGGAATTTTAAGTCTTGTTTCTTTACATTATCAGTAAACAA
>VYZP01080019.1:0-30735 GCA_013400635.1 Hypocryptadius cinnamomeus | reverse complement strand
GCAATCATGGAGTCAATGCTCATTATTCCCCCAAGTTCAGGGGCTTGCCGCTACAATACTCACTCACTACCTGTATGGATAAAGTCTTCAAACACTAGTCTTTGCTAGAAAATGCTGAGGGGAAAGAGATACGTAATGATTTAGAGTTGAACATTGTCACCCAAGAGTATCAAAATGTCTGTCCAAATGGCCTTTAACAAATTAATGTTATAATAAGATAACAACAACAAGATGAAGCCTTGTGGAATACTGAAGGAATAACTGCCTACAAATATTCTTCGTCAGTGCTCTCAGAAAAGGAGCATATTCTTCCAGGATTACGTAGGGCTCTAAAATCTCATGACTACTAAATAGCCAACAGATAGCTGTAAATGAGTGTGATGTGAGACTTTACCTCCACACACAGATCAAGGCACCCAGGCAAGGAAACTAGAGTCAATGTGCAGCTAAAGACCTCTAGCCTGACTTCATCACATTGCCATCAAATGAATAAAGTGGGAGATTTCAAGTAGATAGACAGGTGGGAAAGATGTCTAGGGAAAGAAAGAGGTAGTTCTTCTGCTTGTGATACCACCCTTCTGCATGCTCATCTTTACAAGGCAGACAATCCGTTCCTGAACTCTGCAGAAGGTCAAACTGCAATGTACATAGACCTTGCCAAAATTATATTTGCATTGTCTAAATGTATTACTTAGAATTTATTCCTAGCATTAATGTCTGTCTCTTTATAACGTAGTCATACTCCAAAGGAATGAGTGATTCTTAGTGCTTCAGTTATTGAATTACTCCCTCTAAGAACTGGACTCCTACAACAGATCATTGTATCTGCAGATTCTTCAGTAACGTGCCATCATTTTGTATTTAATGATTCACTGTTCTCTCTAATTTTATCTTAAATCTTGAAAATATGTTATTTATCTGTAAAAATTAAAATATTTATTTTTTGGTGAGTTATAAATATTAAGTTAGCTTCTGTTAAAATACTCCAAGGTGCATATTCTGAAATATCCACCTTACTATTCTTTTCAAAATGACCCTGGTTTTGGTACATTCTAGTGGGACCTCTTCTTCTGTTTCTATTTGCAGGAGTTAATTCACACAAAAGGAAGAACAGAATTAACATGAATGTATATGTAAATATATGGCATCCTTGTATATTGCACTTCAGTTCTAAAATAATGAAATACAAGTTAACAGCAGACATTCCTTTTTTCAAAAATTAGTATTCTAAGCAATTCAATATTTGCTGTTTCCAAGAAAGAATATTGTAAATATAAACCTAGTATTTACACTGTGTTTTACTTGGTGCATTTTTTATTAGCTCATCAATATTTGAGGTATATTTGCAATCTTCTGAGATCTCAAATCTAGATGTATGGAACAAAAGCAGAATTCTCTGTATCTCTTTAAGCAGACTATTCAATCCTCTTTTTTTTACTTTGTTATCGAATTCTACCATTTAGTTATGTGGGGACTGAGAAAAATGCACAGGCATTGTTTTAGAGCTTTCACACACTCATTGAGAAATGCACTAACGGCCTACTTTCCTTAAGACAGAAGAAATATACATTATTTATGTACTTCAAAAATATTAATTATTTTTAAAATGAATATTTTTCCATTTGGTCAGGAAGAGAAGAAGAATTAAGTGTAGCTGTTCAAATAAAGAAGACAATCTGACAGGCCACAAAATTATCTTGCTAACAACAGTTCCTTTTGACCACAGTAAATAGACACATGAACATAAGGCTAGAAGATGAATAAATAACACTTTCCTCGCAGTTTTGGATGAAAGTGAGAATGATAGCATAACTTGGAATGGGAGCAGAGAGAGGATTTTATAGAAAATATAGGGAATTTGGTTTTGTCCATGCAATGCAGACATACAGGAGGTTGGTGCTGAAGTAACAAAATGAAGTGCATGAATATAGTTCTGGACTGTAATACTGTTTAAAGTGCAAGCAATTTTGCAATACATCACTTACAGTTTCCTTTTATCCAAAGACTAACTTGTCTTCCAGTGACTTAAGTGACTTCTCTTCTAATCCTGCCAACAACCAGAAGCAATTTACAATGGCAGTAAAGGCTCCTCAATGAATTATTGCTTAATTAAAACATTAATACCTTATTTTGCTGGAAGTTTGGCAAGAAAATATAACAGCTGGGTGGAAGACTCTAGATTGTGAAATTTGGAAAACTTTTATAACATTTAGTATTTGTGTTCTCCATTTTCATGTTTTTTCCTCATTTTTTACTGAAATGATTGAGTATAGAAATTCTGTTTGTGAATAGACACCATTCTACTGACAAAATTAATTCCATTTATGCAAATTCCAACATAAAAAAGTAAAGTTTCTCCTCCCACTAGGGCACCTGAAATCAGATGTTTATGTGTTTGCAAAATATATGTTAGTAGCAAAGTAACACCTGTCAATTGAAACAATGACAAAAATGGATGCAAAATATCAAATTAAATAATCCCAATAATAAATGTAAAATATTTGTTTTGCTGAATACTTTTTATCAAACATTTGAAACTTTCTACAAGTTTAATTCACTATGGAGCAGCAGAAAATTGTTTTAATAAATACGTTGCCTGGGTACTGAGGAGAAAACTATTGTTGGTCTCATTATAATGCTCATCCTGGGAACTATAAAGTTGAATAAGAATCTTTCCCAAAGATAGTATTTCTATAGGTAATCTTTCAATTCTGTTAGGTAAACATGATGCTTAAAGCACACTGGATCTGACAACAAGCTCTAATTGATCTGCTTTAGGAACCAAAGGTGAAATTATTTCAGAAACTTAGCCAAATTCAGACTTCCATGTGTGTTTATTTAGAGCTTTATCTCTGCTAATGATGAATTCTTGGTAATACAAACAAAGTTTCGCTGTGTTTTTGGAACTCAGAATGTAAGTAACTTCAACTCGCTAACAAATGACATCGCAACAGTCCAGAAATTCCAGTTTATCCTAAAATAATACATTAAATATGTAAATTATACACCTACACTAAGTTTCTCCTATCTTGAACTTCAGTCAGCTTATTATCTGTCTTGAAGATGCCATTGGCCAGAGAGTCAAATGATATAAATTAAAATAGTGATATTGACATACTCCACTGATTTACTTTACTATGGTTTATTGCCTTTGAATCTTCAGGATTTTTTAAATTGATCTCAAACATAATAACATGCTTCTAAAACAATGTTTCAAGCAGTGGTATTGGTCTGTTTATATTTACATTCTCCACTTCTGTCAGCTGCACAAAGGACTCTTGTGAAATTGCACTGACTAATTTGGAAGAAAACTACTCAATCTTACCTCCATTTTCAAGCCAAGTGAAAACTGAAGAGATTTCTGACAGCAGACATGGAATGTTGAAAGAGGAGAAAATTATTGTGGCTAAAATATTTAGCTGACCCAATACTGGTATGACGGAAGAAAATAAGCTAAATGCAGCACTATTCATAATTTGGGAAATTCAAAGACAGAGGCAAGAACAGCATTTAAAAAACACTGTTGAAGACTTCGTAGAAACGTGTAATGACTGGTTTTTAGTACTGGTGAAAAAAAGTGATTTCTGTTCAAGTAAAATCATAATGTATGTTTTCTACCATATTTTAATGACTTTATTGCTTGAAAATATGTTATTTTTGTTGGATGCTCTTTTTATTGTGTAATTGTACACAATTAAAAAGAGCATCCAACAAAAGGAATAAAATCAATATTTCTGTCAATGTTAGCAAGTGTTGACAAGATTGCACTCAAAATTTTTCTGACCCAAATATTAGAACAATAGAGTCAGGGAATTGGCAGAGCAAAGATAAGAAGCCTTGAAGGGTCAGGCTGGCAGGCAGATGTGGGTCATGATGCCACGTCTGCTGCTGATGAGAGGATTTGGTGTTCATTAAATAGTTGCCATGCTTTACATCTCAGCTTCCTTCTTGGCAGCAAAAACTGCAGCCAGCCTGCCCTTTGAGGACTTTGCTTTGATAAAGTAGTCATGGACAGCGTGCTGATTAACACTTCTTTTCCTGCATTTACACATTTATCCATTTATCAGTTATTAAAGAAAAGTTGGTTTACTGCATTTTCAGAGATAAAGATTCTGCTAAACTCTGGGAAAAGAAATGAGAGACAGCAGGGACTAGAAGGAAAGAGGTGTTAATGGACTTGCTCAATGAGACCCTGGCTGATGTATTACTGGTTTAAACTCTTAGAGCACCATGCAATGACAGCTGAAGGACTGGTTCCTCCTTTTCCGTACCTGTTAACGAGCACAAAAACGAAATTTAAAATATTTGTGCAGTGCCCAAAGAGACAGTGCAATAGTTTATTTATGGTAATGGCCCAATCCTGGGCAAACAAATGGGCTAGTTTAATATGTATAAATAATTGTAAAATAAACTGCAGCAGAGGTGACTCAGAGTCTCACAGCTTCTTTGTGTTTGCAGCAACAAATCAGATCATCCACTTCAAGAAGTATCACCAGCAGTGGATGTCTTCTTTTCCTGCAGCATGAATCCTGTCATAGAGGCACATTTAGCCCTCTGAATGGAACATTAACAGAAAAAGATAATGCTAGAAAGATATAGTTTAGAAGAAAAACATTCTTTCTTGTCAAGGAATTCCTTTGTGTTTCTTGAGAAAGAATTCTCTGTGCTCTCCCAAAATGCAGCTGAGGGTGAAGACCTAATAGTTTCATTTGAACAAGATGAATATAGCAATTTTGAAGGTATTCTGTTATGCAAAAGGTTTCACACTACTGATTTCAAATTCCAGAAATAGTAACTTTTAGAATAAATGCCACTAAAGTGGTATTCTTATAGCCAGTGGAAATATAACTCACATCCATCACAAAAAACCTTAAACCCAAACCCAAAATAAATAATTAATAACTCTGAACTTTTAGTATTAACATATTAGGACAGAAAAATATATGACTGATTTCATTGTAGATTCCAATTATGAAACATAGTTATAAAAAAATTACCATAAAACAGATTATCACTGTGTACAGCAGACCCTGATGTTCCAAAGATGAGTGGCAATGGTTGCTGAAGCAGACAATTATTGGAACTTCTAGCCACTGTGTAGATTGCTTTAAAAACTGAGAAAGAAAAATTTCATTCCTTTATGTCCTAATAAAAGTATTGGCTACATCCAAAGCCCTGTGGGCAACAGGGGAGAGAGGGAATTCTGCCCCTCTGCCCCGCTCTGGTGAGAGCTGCACCACCTGCGGAGCTGCACCCACCTGCAGAGCTGCCTCCAGCCCTGGAGTCCCAGCACAGGAAGGACATGGAGCTGTTGGAGAGAGTCCAGAGGAGACCGCCAAGATGATCAGAGGGATGAGTCCCTCTCCTGTGAGGGAAGACTGAGACAAGTGGGATTCTTCAGCCTGGAGAAGAGAAAGCTTCTGGGTGACCTACCTAACTGAAGCCTTCGGTACCTGAAGGGAGCCCACAAGAAAGATGGAAATGGACTTTTTACAGGTGTATGTAGTGATAGGACATGGGGGAATGGCTTACGGAAACAGGTTTAAAATAGAATCAGTTTAGATCAGATATTAGGGAAAATTTTTTTATTATGAGGGTGATGAGGCCTTGGCACAGGTTGCCCAGAGAAGCTTCTGGATGGAGCTCTGAGAACCTGGTCTAGTGAAATATGTCCCTGCCCACAGCAAGAGGGTTGGAACTAGATGACCTTTAAGGTCCCTTTCTACTTTTAACCAGTCTTTGATTCTGTGATTTCCGTAGGAGGATTCTTGGCTGAACAAGGCCTTGATATTCTCCTGTGGAAATTGGACAACCCTGCCCTGCAGATTACAGAGTTACTCTGAAGACCATGTACCATCCTCGAACAAGAATAAGATAGACCAAACACATACAACAAGGAAGAATGAGCATTGTGCCAAGATGAGACCAAATGCCAAGCACGTCATGGGAACTGCTAATTTGACACACCTTAGCTAAAGCTGCTTACAGCATGACAACCAATCAGAAATTAACATGCATGTGTGAATATAGCTACTTAACCAATGAGCTTTACGCATTAGTGGTGTAAGACAGTGAATAGAGAAGGATAAATATGCCAAAGTTGCTTAATAAAGTGGAACAACATGTAGCCATATTGGTTATGAGTGTCGTTACCCGGCTGACTCTGCGACTGGGACCCTCCTCACTTTGGCACCATGATCAGGGACTCTCTTTGCTTAAATGCAGTTTGCCTAAACGTTTAAGACTCCAAAGCACTAGAATCTGGGCCTGAACACTTCCAGGGACTGGGCATCTGCAGCTTCTCTGGGCAACCTGGTCTAGTGAAATATGTCCCTGCCCAAAGCAAAGGGGTTGGAACTAGATTATCTTTAAGGTCCCTTCTACTTTTAACCAGTCTTTGATTCTGTGATTTCATGAGAATGCAATATGCAGTTCCTTCTTCAGTTATGTGGCCACAGATAAGTTCTCACATCCATTGTTTGTTACATTACTTTTTTTTTTAATCTATGACGAAAGATATGTTCCAATACCATTAACAGCAATTTAAATTTTTTTAACATATTTTTAACTTAATATGTATACTAATATGCAAACAAGCAAACACTGTCTTCCCAGTGACATGACACAGCAACATGGTCAAACCTTTCCACAGTGTGTGCATTAGAACAGAATCTCCCAGACTGCTGTCACTAGCATGTACTACACAACTTACCCTTGGTTGCTATCTCTTCTTGCTGTAGCAAATTTTTTGAAGCTGTAGTGAAATTGTCTTTAGAGACAGGCCCTAAAAAAAGCTGGTTTCTCCTGTTGATCATATTACTCAGATTTCTGGGTCACCAGTAAGTTCCTAACACACCAGTGCAGGTATAACAGGGCAGTTGTTTTCCAGGTGGCTGAAACATGGATATTGACCTAAGCCCTACTGACTCATAGCACAGATGAGATCTGACACCTGTGCTTTCCAATTATGATGAAATCATGGGCTCATAACCACTGCTATAATGGAATGCACCGTTCACCTTTAGCCATTAGGTGTTCTTAGGCCTTTAAAAGCTAGCAATCATATTCTAATAGATAACTGAAAGGAATCTTATCCACTGAACTCCTTTCTTTCTTTTGTAAGGCAAACACATGTTTTCAGTTTTGTTTTTGTTTGAAAAAATGCTCCCAAACAAACAAACTGGAAAAGAGAAACATAGGTTCTAAGGTATCAGATTTATGAAATAAATAAACATTTTCCTGAATACATTATTAAGAAACATGTTGAGGTCAAACTCTACTTAAACTGGCTAATCAAGTACTGGTTTCCAAGCAGAAGAAGACCATATAAGTAGCAGCAAGTTAGGTATTTCCAGAGTGAACCAATGCTTGTAAACAACAATGATAAACAAAATAGTACTGAACTCAACAAGTTACTTCAAAATGTGCATTCATACTATCACACATAATATGGAAATTACAATAAGCTCTGTTTTGTTTTTCTCAGTAGTCCAATTTGGAGCCCTCTCCTGGAACTTCCAAGTATAAGGCAAAGTGAAATTTCATTTAACTTTGTACATTTGAAACCTTGAGCAGCCACTTCTACCTCACAGAATCAGGCTGTTTCTTTTGTTTTTTCCATGTGATGTGAGTCACATTATTTTTATCAGCTCTTCTATCTCAAAAAGTCAAACATATAATGGTTGTATTACTTTGGCAGGTTAAGACATTCTACTAAGTAATATTTCTTAAAGTATTGTTCTATTAAGATTAATATGAATTTTATTTTTTGAACAAAATTTTAATTTTATTTTTTTAACAAAAATGAGATTATGGAAAAAGAGCAGATTGCTTTGGCACACTTACAAATGTTTTATAGATGTCACATTGTGTTGATGTATTTATTAACAGAAGACAAAATCTTATTGCTACAACATTTGAATTGAAGTTAATATTTGCAACATGAAGTCCAAATTTATGGATATGCAGATTTGAAATAAAACTGATGTATAAATTTAATATAAGAAATTAAGTAAAAGTGAATTAAAGAGAATTTGAAATATTACAGAGTAAATATTATGTGAATTATGTCAATAACATATATTTTAAGACATTAAAGTATTTAACAGATAAAGGTGTCTGGCACAGCCTTTAACATAAAGGATGAATTAAGAAAGAGTAGTACAAATATATGGCAAGGATATGAATAACCTCTTCCTTTAAAACAGCTCTTTTTTTTTTTTCTCCTGCCTGCTTCTTCAACCTGTCCACATATTTACAGCGGAGTGTGTCTCACAAACTCAACAGACTCAGATTATTTCTGAATATCGAGGCCAGAATTTTGGAATGCTTTATCTGGTTCTGAAAGAGTCCCTGTTGAATGATTTTGGCATAGGGATAATGCACGTGTGATACTGCCCTTAAATTTTATTCAGGCTAGATGTTAGTATTAAACCTGTGGGGTAACTGAGTGGGTAGGGTTTTTTTCCCTCAATGACCAATTATTTAATTAATATTGTCTCACAAACATTTCAAACATTCACTACATTGATGGATTTAGTGTTGGAGATTAGCTTAAAGATCATGCCTTAAATTAAATTACAATTTACATATTGCCACACAACTTACAAAATGGGCAGACTGTATTTACGAACTGAATTTTAAAATATTTCCTATGTAACACATTTTAATGTAACACTGCCCCTGAAAATTAAATGCCATAATAAGTTTCAAAAAATATCCAGAATCCATTTTTTGGTTAATCCCATACAAACAGGAGTCTATTTAATGTACTTAATTTTATATTAACTTTAATAACTTCATATTACTTTCTATTTTTTCATAGTTTATACTTACATATTTTTCTATTTTATTACATTATATTTTATTGCATTTTACTTGGCTTAAACTTAAATCCTGAAAACTACCAACTTTTCTGTTTCCATCAAAAGAATTTGTTCCTCACATCATCTGCTACTAGAGGCACATGGGTCTTTTATCAGTATCAGCAGATAGTGACCCTTTACATCTTCTAAAAATATTTCCTTAGCAGTTTAATCTACATTTATGGAAGAATACTGCAGTTATTGAGAGTTCATACAATCTTGACAGTGAATGCACATTGTAGTGTTCCTACTCACACAAGTGATTACTTGCTGGTCCTTCATTTATTTAGAATGGTATCCAATCTGTTCAATTCCTTCTCGAAGATTTCCTTAGATGATTAACATTTTTCCAAAGAGAATATATTCTAAGTAAAATCAATTGTACACTTTCTTCTTGGTTGTAATCTAGTAACCTCAAAAATTTCTAAGGTCAGAATGAATTTTAAGAACTACTTAAGCCTTCTGCATCTTCATGGATGTGAGCTGCATGCTTGGAAGGAGAAAAAGACTAAGGTTCAACTAAGATTACTAATAGCTTCTTTTTGGAGGTAAAATAATAGGATATTGACACAACAAAAAAATTTTGTGTGTCCCCAGCTGTCTGCCATTTCCATCTAAACAAGGGTGTGGAACAAAAGAAGAAAAACACATGATAGTAATTAAAGAAATAACAGTTGGGAAAGATGCACAGCTGGTGCTATTTGAGGTGAAGTAGCTCAAGAAAATTAGAACAAATATTCATAATGTGAGTTCTTCCTTAACCAGGTCAACCAGTGTGTCCAGTGCTCCAGACTCTTTACTCCCATCCATCTCTTCTTCAGGTTTCCATGGATATGCTCATACAAGCTCTGATGGTACAGCTGTGCTGCTCTAGTGTCTTAGTTTGAAAAGATAGGTGTCTGTTACGGAAGGCAGGATCTTTCCTTGAAATGGAAAATGCAAACTCCTCCCTCTGAATTATTATAATTTTTAAATTAAGGGGCTCTCAGGGAAAGATCTGGGAACAGATGTAGGAAAAGACATAGGAATAACAGTTCTTCACCAGGAAAATTAAAAAGCACAATTTAAAAAGCAATAGTACAAAAAAAACGCCCAGAAAACAAACCATTGTCAGAGTCAGAATATGACCTGACGCTCTGTTGGTCAGGGTGTTGGTAGCAGCCCAATTAAATGGTGGCTGCAGTCCTCCTGGAGTGACAGATGTGGTTCTGTTGAAGCAGTGATCCTGTAGAAGTCTTCCTCTGAAGGTCAGATGGTGGTGTAGATGGGCTTGGTCTTCCTCCGGGAATCCAGTGGAGAACAAAGCTGCTCCTCCAGGAATCCAGTGGGAAAAGGCTTCCTGTGGTGTTCTGAATCTCTGATTATATCCAGGTAGGAATGCTTGGCTGCTCCCCCTGAGCAGAGCATCTCACAATGGGATGATGTAATTTTATCAGTCATGCAGTGAGACTCAAAGGCCCATTAACAGAAGAGATCTCCCTGGAGGGAGGATTGGTTGTGGAAGAGATAAAGAAAACTGCCCAATTAACAGAAGATAACTGCCCCACCTCAAACAGATGCCAAATAGAATACACACATATCTTACAACCCAGGACACCTGGATTAGGGATCAGGGAGTGGAGCTGCATGAGCAGGAGCTGGAAGAATTTTGGTGAGGGGCTGTCTCTGCTTCCCTTGGGAGCTGCATTGTGCCCAGGCCCCCATGCCTGTGCTGTTGATGCTCTCAGTGCCTGGCTCCCCAGAAACTACACAGCAGCAAGTGCTGCTGCTTGACAAAACCAGTCATGAACATACTTCCATAGTGTTCACAAGTCTAACAGTGATGGAACTGTACTGCTTCCAAAACTCAACCACTGCTCACTTGTTTGCCCTCTGTAACAGCTTCTATTACCTTCAATATCCTTTTTCTTATGACAGGTTGTAAATGTCCACCCTGTGTTTCTGATTGCCAAATGGAAAACACTATGGATTGTTCTCTCACTTTTAATATACCCACGATTATTCCTGAGATTTTGACTTTCCTCTGGTGACACACTCTAAGACACTTTGGGTCTGATGCCTTGAAGAGCCTCACATGGGGTCTGCACCCAGACCACTGCCCTTCTGCATGCAGCCTGGGGCTTCAGGGGAAGACAGGGGATAGGCCCCTGCCTTGCCTTCCTGGCTGTGCTATTGTTGTTTCCTCTTGGCTCCTAGTCCCTGGCACAGCCACTGGCCTTTTTTGCTTCCTAACCTCAGGTTAGTGGTTATGCTACCTGGTGTCTCAAACAACTGCTACTCCTTACACAGTCATTACTCCAAAACTCTCTGTAAGACTGGAGGTGATTTTTCCTCCCTCAGGCATCCTGAAATTTCACAGTCTCAGTGTGCCAGCGCTGAAATTGCCACCTGGAGAATTCAGGGGGCTTATGGGGAAATTTGAATAAGCCACTCTTCAGCTGATCCTTAGCTATTGAAAAGTGATGACAAGTAGCAGATAGGTTCATGGGCTGTTCTCTTGCCCATCTTTACAATGTCCTTTTCCAAGTTACACAGGTGAAAAGATTATAGCAGCCCCTCCCCCATCACCCAAACTGAAGCCACCAGCTTTGAGTCTCAGAGGGTTTGTGGAAGTATGAATAGAAAACTAAAGGAAGAGCTGAACACAAGAGGTTTCTGCATGTCATTTTAGCTTAGACTCCAGATGTTAAAAGCATGGTCATTGGACTATCAACAATTCCTTGATTAGAGGTCTGTGTTTGTTTCACCTATAAGAAATATGAGCTTAACAAACTATTCAAAATTCAAGAAAGCTATTCCAACTGGGACCCCATAACCTGTGATAGTAAGAAGGGCCTGTAGATGTGTCAAAATCTTCCCATGCCTTTCTGTTGGTGCCATGTCTCCTGACACTTCTGGTGGGTATCCTGTTGCATTTAGCGGGAAATCCTCTAATCCTTTTTCAGCCTGTAGTTCTTTTGTCACTCTTCAGGCTGTTAAATAGATTGACTGTAAGGTTTTGGTTATTTAATCTCGTGTTGAATGCAGCCCTTTCTTTCTGCAAGGTTCTTTAACATCACCTACGTTAGTAACTGTACATGATACAAAAATGTGAATATGATTTATTTGATAGAAGGCCATCAGTTTAGCTTATTTCTGTTTTCTCAGAGCTTCAGCTTCCCAACCAGGCAATCTTCAGCAAATTAGGTAGCTATGACCAGGATATTTTACTTACATGATCTGAAACAGAAATTTCGTTATTCCATTACATTAGTCACTATACAAGTAAAAAAAAAAAAAAACCAAAACAAACAAACAAAAAAAACTAGTACAAAATTAAACTGTATATGAAGCAAATTTTAAATCTGGTATATACAATCTTTCAATCAAAAATAAAGAAATGGAAATGTATTATTATGGTTTCTTGTGAACAACATTCAATAATATGATTTTATGTATCAATTAATTGCAATTTTTATTATTGTGCTATGGACCTCTAAAGTGGCACTTGAAAGTAAACCATTAAATAAAGAACAACACTCTTTTCTAGTCAAATAAGTCACTTTAGCATCTTTGCAAAAAATAAAAAAGTGTCATCATTGTTTAGCTTCATAATTTGGCTACTGCCTTTGTTAAAAGCTAATATATGAAGGGTTTGAGATTTTCCTTAACTTACATCTTTTCGATACACTCCATGAATTAAATCTACCTGATGACCATGGTATTCAGTGGACTGCTGAGTAGATTAATTGCTTAATTTGTAGCTAAAATTATCTGAAACTCCTGTGAAATTATTCAACTGACTTTGAGTTGTCAAGTTCTCTTTTTTTTTCATTTACAGCTTTTAATTTAATGTTATTTTCAGTAATGTTATTTTCTTAATGTTATTTTCAGTATTTTGTTATTTTCTTGTTCAAAAGAAATAAAAAAGGTAATTAATACCTGCAAAGCTTAAATTTTAGAGTATTTTCTGTTCAAGTGTTCTGGCTTGATAGCAAAACCAGTGAGAGACTCCAAGTCAGAAATACAATTAGGAAAAGGGAAAAAAACCCAAAATAGATGTAATAATACAAAAAAACCCTCACTGACAGAGTCAGAATACAAACTGACACCCTGTTGGTCAGGGTGTTGGCAGCAGTCTAATTGAAATGGTGGCTGCAGTCCTCCTGGAGTGACAGATGTGGTTCCATTGGATCCGAGCTGCCTTCCTGTAGAAGGGTGTAGTCTTCCTCTGAAGATCCAGTGGGAAAAGGCAGCTGTTCTTCTGGGAATCCAGTGGAAAGGCTGTTCTGGTATCCCAAAAACTCAGATTATAGCCAGGTAGGAATCCTTGTCTCCTCCCTCTGGGTGGAGCATCTCACAATGGGATGATGTAATTTTACCAGTCATCCAAGTGACATTCAATAGCCCATTGACTGCAGACATCTCCCCAGAGGAAGGATTGGTTTGTGGAAGAGACAAAGAAAACTGCCCAATTAACAGAAGATAACTGCCCCACCTCTAACAGATGGCAAATAGAATACATATTGCCTTGCAATCTAGAACATCAAGGAAACTTTTGAAGGCTTAATTTGTTAATAGATTTTTCATAATAGAGATATTTTATGGAGTTCTTCAGCTTAATAATTTTCTTGCACATATTTTTCATTTTGTAATATTAATTAATGCTGTTCACCTTTTATATTCCACATATACAATTATCATGACTAAGCACATATAAAAATAAACCTATCCAAGAATAACTCTTGGAAACATTTTTAGCCAGGAGGATGAGTCAGTGAATGAAATCATACTAAAATCTCCTGGACAAACAGAAGCTTTATATATTCAGAAAAATGGGAAAGTCCCTGAAAAAAACCCAGGCAAGTTTACACTGCATCAATAAAACCATGGGGCAGAATTGTGTAATTTTAGTTTTATTATACTTAACGTTAAAATTTTCCTGTAAAAAGCTAGAACAGTTGGAAATATTTGACATTCTGAAAATCAAAGCAACAAATTTAGAATTTATATATTTGTGTGGATATATACCTGCCATCTAGACAGAAATATTCTGCTAATAAGAAATTTTCATGCAGTGCGTGGTTATAATTTGCAAGACTGCTACAACCACTTCATATAATCTTGATTACTTGAATTACAAAGAATGTAATATCAATTGAGCCATCCCTTAAAAATGGATTTTCCAAAACTGAAACCAGAAATTTCTTAGAAAAATGTGAGATTCAGGAAAGAGAAATAGGTCTGAGGTTTTAAGACCAGAGACATCAAGCCTCTGCCAATTTAATTTAGAACTCAAATCTTATAAAAAACTGATTTTATAATGTATTTTTTAGAGGTTAACTATATGGACTGTACTTAGTACTGATTGGACTTCTTTTGTAGCAGTATCGCTAAGATGTTAGCAATTTTGTTTTTTACACTTTTCTGTTAGGGAATTTTTTTAACAGCCCAAAAGGAGAGATTGATAAATTCACTTTCTACATGCATGTTTACAGCAGTGTCCTCAGTTAATAAAGAGGAAAAGTCAACTAGACTACTTCTAGACAAATAACTAGAACTCTGACAGAAGAGAATTATTCCATGCCACTCCAAAATATGCACATTTGCTTTCTGCTGTTGAAATACTTGTTTATGCAACAGAGCAGAGAATCACAGAGTGGTCAAACGTGGCAGTGACCTCTGGAACCAGTCTGGTCTAACAGCCTGCTTAAGCACCACCTACAGCCAGGTGCCAAAACCATATCCAGTCATCATTTTAACATATGTATGTATGGAAATTCCACAACCTCTCTGAGAAACCTGTGGTGGTGCATGAGCATCCTCACAATGGACAAGAATTTCCTGATGTTCCAACTACATCCTGTGTTTCAGTTTGTGTCCATTGCCTTTGATCCTATCACTGGGCACCACTGAAGAGTCTGGCTCTGATTTCTCTGCTTCTTCCCTTCAGGTCCATTGATAAGATCCCTGTCCAGAGCCTACTCTTCTCCTGGCTGAAGGGTCCTGTCTATTTCAGCCTTCCCACATAAGAGAGATTCTCCAGCTCCTTCAACATTGCAGTGGGCCTTCGCTGCACATTTTTCAGCTCCATTTTTCTCTTGCTGTGGTATGAACTGGACACACAGCTCCAAGTGTGGTCTCACCCATGATGAGTAAAACTTACCCAGGGATGAAATCAGTGAAGCAGATTTTACACAGAGGGGCTGTGTATTTTCACCTACAATATGAACATCATATATAAATTAAATTCACTGCTAAAAAAAACAAGCTGCCATTATGGCAAACATAGTATGTAAGACAGAAATTTTGTGAATGTTCCTGCTCTGGATATGCAGAATTTACTATATATCATAAAACTTTACTAGCTGCCTGCCACTAGAGGCCATCTATTTGCTGATGAAACAAACAATGAAGCAGATCCAATTTAATTTAGTTTTGTTCAATCTGTCAACCAGGCAAAAAGAAAAGATAAGAGATTTCCCAGTTTTAGAAGACACTGAAACTAGTGTTTCTGAAAAGAAATAATTCATTCTTCTCTATTGATCTACTCATTAAATTCCAAGGATAGGAAAAATACATGGAACTTGCTATCTGAAAAAATCAATTACTCTGGTAGTGGTATTAGCACTGTATTAGGTAGTGGCCCTGAGTATGTTGACAGCTCAAACAACATGAAGATTACAGAAAGCAGGTGAAGTTTGGCTGAAAGTAAAAGATTATGGTATTGAGACAAAAATAGAAGCCTTAAGTTTCCATATTGAGGCATATTAGTTAGGCAGCTTAATAAATTATGGGAATAACTATAGGTATAATTGTAGGATATCACTTTAACCCTCTTAGTATCACTAACCTAGTAATCAAACAAGCACATACTTATGGATATGTTGGCTGGACTTCCCAAGAACTAAAATGGGATGCCTTAAAAAAGATTCAAGGAAATATCTCCTTTGTCATATATTCAAAATAAGAAAGTTGATATTGCTTCCTTTGGCCCATACTAGTGTCACAATTAGGCACAGTCCAAACTAAAAGCTACATTGCTGTAATTTAAGTAGATACAAGAGTCTAAACAAGCACGACTGTGGTGACAGAAGTATATGATTTCCCTGAGGCACAATGGGATTTGGAGATACCGTCAGCTACTTAGATCCTACAGGAGAAGTATATATAGCTGTAGGTTTGCTTTTTTCACTTTAAAAGATATTAGGGTGGTAAAATGTGGGGCAGCAGTAAAAAGGAGACCAAAGCAGATAATTCTTACATAAATAAGTAGAAAACTACACACAAGCAATAAAAATGCTGGTTTTACCTTATTTTGAGAACAAACACACCATCAGGACTGGAACAGGATTAAGATCTTACTAGTAATATAAAAGAATGAAGATAGTCTAGAGAAAAAATAACCAGTATATGAAATTCCTAGTTCTACAAGGCAATCAGGCAGGCTAATTTCTATTTCATTCTGACTCTCTCTGGTTACTAACATTCCTCTTCAAAACAGGAAATACACTTGATAAAAGTGCTAGCTGCATCTTTAAACAGCAAAAAGTATGTAAAAAAACAAGACTAATTTTTGTAACTGGAAAAAATTTAAAAAGACGCAAGAGGAGATTCTTCATGTAAAAAATAAATAAATTTTTTTTTCATAATATTCTTTGCATGAATTCCAACCCAGCCCAAATAGTAGAAAATTATGCAGAGAGAGCTAGTAGAGACAAAATAACTAAAAGAGAAGGATTTTTGTCAGTGGCAAGATATCAGAAATAAAGTTGTGCAAGCATTTGAAGTCAGAAACATTCAGCAAACACTCAAAAGCTGCCTGGAAACTGTGTTCTAAGGACCCCAGGTAATCTGCTTTGCATCTTATTTTATAGCTGGCAGAGTCAAAGGAAATATTGTACTGACAAAATGTTTTACTGAGTTTCTGGGAGATAATCTTGCAATATAAGAGTAGGTCTGTGCTCCACTTGGCCTTTATATGAGAGGGGATGGCTTTGAGATCCTCAAAAAAAAATATTTTGAATATGCATTTTCCCCCATCTGCCTTATCTGATTGCAAAAACTCAATCACTCAAAATTCAGAGAATGGCAGTTCTGAGACTTCATAATGCAACTAATATTTCTTAAACATAACCACAGGTATTATCTAGCATTCCCATGACTGCAAGAAATGTGACATGGCATGATAATGTGCAACTGGACAACTGTGACTTGTGAGGGTGCAGACTCAGTAGCTGATCAAACACAATACTGTGAAGCTAGAAGGGCCACAATTTTATAATTCTTCCACAAATTTAGCAATTTTTTTCTTTAAAATGGTTGTTTTCTTTAAAATAGTGTCTCTGCAAGGTATTCCAGTATAAATTTTATTATATTCTTTTGTAATAAATGTCCTTATTTTTTCCCTAGAATATGGTTTCCTATTCCTCCTTTACACTTAGGATTAGAAAGGGACTTCCTAGCTAATTGCTTCTCATTTCTTTATCCTGGTTATAACCTGATCGAACTCCATTCGGAATTTTAAAATTCTGTAAATCCATTACTAGTTTGTTCGAAAAACTCACCTCTACTGAAGATTAAAAGGCCTCTAATGTCAAAGAGAAAATTAATCATTTGGAGAAGAGAAAATTAATTGTAGTCAGTTTGCTCATTTGCTCTGAAAGTGTCTGTTGCATTTTATCTTTTTCCTTACGGTTGCATATTTCATGAAGCTCTTCAACTTTTAGATTGAACAAGATTGTTTCATTCACCTTTTTGTAGAAAACAAACTTCTCTGTAATATTTTTGCACATTTTATCCTGCAAAAAGTGATTTCATCTGAAGTTGAGGATACAAGTGGTACACTATATAGAATAACATAGAAAAGAATTTTAGCAGGTACCTCTGACTTCACTCATAAACTGTTGGTCATATTTGCCCTTTTGACGAGCATCTTTGCAAATACGTCATCTAGGCAAACACCTCACCAAATTCACCTCACAGTCTTTTATTTATTTCTTTTAACCTGAGCACTCTGCATGCTATCGTAGAAACCACGTGTATTTTGCCATTTTCAGGTAGGATTTGTATCCAGTCTTAAATGCCAGGAACTTAAACTTCTGTTATGGATTCAGATACTGTCTCAGAATAAAGCAGTTTATAAAAGCTGGTTAAATCTTCCATATTTCTCTGTAAATTGCTTTTGGGGACAAAACCAGCACAAAGATACATATTTTATTCTCTGTCTCTTCCTATCCCTGTAGGTTTCTCCTAAAATCTGTACTCTACTAAGTTCAACCCAATTTAATTTCCTTGATTATTCAATTCCCTATTTAATTTTCAGATTAGACCTACACTGGACACCACAATGTTACCCTCCTCTGCAGTTTTCTTAAAAATGTTGTTGGCTTCATCTGAACACACTTTTTTTTCATACCAAGCTCCCCTGGCTTCTCTTTTTGCCTTGTGTTCTGTCACCTTCCTGTGGTGATAAATCAATACCACCAATTGGTAGAGTGACAACTAAATGAAGGTAACAACAAACCTAGCTCATCTGATAGATCGAGGGAGGTTTTAATGTCTTATTAGCAGTATAATAATTAAGCAATTTCATGGGTTACTCTTGCTATACAGGCATGTAGGTACTCTAGCAAAGATCAGGATTTTTTTTCAAATGGCATATCCTACTTTACTATAATTAGGAGGATATAAAAGGAAACCCAAAAATGGAAACACAAAAAGTTCCTTTAAACAGACTGGTGTGCCAGCTGGTTTAGGCATATTCTTAGACCTCTCATGAAGCCATTAACTGGGATATATCTTGATAGCCACTTGAGGAAACAACACTCTGGATTAAAGCCTGAAATTATAATTCATTTCAGGGCTTGGGATCATCAGTGACCAGCAGAGGAATGCTTCACTGTGAAGCTGCTTTCTGCACTCGTGTGGGCTTGGGAAGGTCAATTCTGGCTGTGGGTGTGGGGCAGCACCTTGGAAGGACCCTGAAGTGGCCGAGGAGGAGGGTGGAGAAGACCCAGGGAAGTCCATGGTCCTCCAGCTTTAGCCACCACACACTGTCCCTACATGGTGCCAGAGAAACATGAATAACAGCTGATTTTCCATTTTCAACCTATCTATTTGAATAAATAGAAACATATTCTCTTGTCTAACTTACTTGTTTTCTTTTTACAGAAGAACGTCTTCATAAAGTTTCTGTTTTATATAAATACTGGAAAATGTGTCCTTGTATCTAAGAACAGTTGGGAATTCAGGATGATGCCCTGGCTTTTACTCTGAAACCAAAGTCACTGCTGATGTCTCCAGTTTCAATCTTCTTTCTCTTGATTCTAAAATGTCTTGACTCTTTAAAGGGGAAGAGCTTTTCAGAACTGACTTGTACTGCCCAGAGATGAACATCAGTGGTGAAAGCTCTCAGTCTGGATCCCCAGACTCTCATCCAGTTATGCTTGTGAAGATGAGTCAATTTATACTAAATGCAAACTAACTCAGACTTTCTTATGCCCTTGACAAATTCTCATTATTGATGTCTGCAACTGAGTAAATGTGTTTAATGACTGGGAACTCCGGCATGTGGAAACTTTCTGAAGTACAGGAAGACAATAATATTTCAAAAGGACAGCATCTGCAAATGTCCAGAGTTTTTGTTGTGGGCAAATCATGTTGCCTCAAGTGGGAAAGTACTGTATCTGGTACATTTGCAACTTTTCCCATTTTGCTACACTTAACACAGAACATTTTAATGTTTTTGGGTTTTTCTGTTTCTTGAAAGGATCATTCCTGATGACTTTTCTCAGGTATGTGATTTATTATTGTTGTTGTTGTTGTTACTTCTTTTTTCCCTCAGAAAGAATGTTGTTGGAGGACATCGGCATGCCTGTCCACCTGCCGTTCAGCAAATCTCTCAACGCTGTTGATGCTACGAGGCCGCGGCGCTGGGGGATGTCCCTCCAGGGCCGGCCGCAGGGCAGGAGCGGGGCAGGCAGGAACGGGGCGGGCCGGGGAGGGGCGGCGGAGGCAGCGCCCTCTGCGCGGCGGAGCCGGGCCGCCCTCGGGGTATTTGGCGGAGCGTTGGGCGCGGGTGCCGCTCGCTGCTGCGGCAGGCAACGGCTTTGGGCGCCATGAAGGGCGGTGGCATCGAGAACCCGACGTTCGAGACACCCTGCTCCGACTTCGGCCGGCAGAGCCACGCGGGCCCCGCCAGGGCAGGTGCCGGCGCCGCGGCCCCCGCCGGGCCCGGCCCTTGCCCCGAGGAGGGGCCCTGCGGGTGGGGTCACTGCACCCCCAGAGCTCTGCAGCTCTGCAACAATTCCGAGGGGTACTTGGCTGCCTACAGCCTGTTGGCCATCTTCCAAGGTAACCTGTCCCAGCTGCCCAGGGCACACCCTGTTCTCCGTCCCGGGGTTGGGGGGAACCGGGCAGGAACCTGGGCTGGGGAAGGCGGCGAAGGAGTGGTGATGTTTTGAATGGTGGGTAAGGAGAGACAGGGTTCCTCTAGTCTAGTGCTGTAGCTGAACAGTGGCGGTAATGGTTTGACTAGGGAAAGAAAGTATACTTTCTTCTGTGCCCGGGATGGGGAAGTTGCAGCATATGTATTTTGTCCTTTTTTCTTTTCCCACGTACTTTATTGACCAGTGAGTCCAGGCACCTGCGGGCTCTTTACTTCATGTGCTTGTCAATGCTGCATCTCCACTGACCACAGGGAAATAGTGCTTTATGTGCAGACACAGGCAGAGACTTAAAAACCAGGGATTAAAACACCAATATAAATATAAGTTGTAGCACCCCACTACTTTCTTACCTGTTTGCTAATTGAAACACTATCCTGGGCTGGTTGGGTAGGACTTTGGGTAAATTTGAAAACAGCAAAAACATGTGATTTTGTTCTGTGAATCCCAGTGCAGCCATCTTCTTGAAACTTAAGTAATGATTTAAATTGACCTTGGGAGTAACCTCAAGTTTAGCTTGCCCTAAATTCCTGTTGTTCAGCTTCAGAGATTCTTGTCCATATTATTGGTTTTCTGTAATGATTGGTTAGGGCCTTAGCAAGTCTTAGACTTAGAAAGTAGAAATGTTAACTTGAGGGGAGGAGAAGAATTACTGTAAAAAATATAAAAAATTGAGGTTTGTGAAACTTGGATACTTGCCTACCAAAGGGAGTGATTTGGTCTGTATTCATAACCTTTCAACTTTATTTGACTATCCAGGAAAGAAAAGGGTGTTTCCTGAACAATTTGCTTTGAAGCTCCTTGCTGTTACTTATAAAGGGATTTCTACAGAGAGGTGGAGGGGAATGTTGGATATTTGATGTTAGAGGAGAGGGCAACCTATACCAAAGAAATGCATGGTTTGGATGGCTCCAGTTCCATGGGGAACCATACTGAGGCAACTGGAATGGTATGAGGAGAAGAAAATTGGAGACTGCTTAAAACCTAGAAGGATTTTACAGCAACTTGTGATGCTTGGACAGTCCTTGCATGAACTAGTGCCTTAGTATGTGTTTCTGTGAACTTTTTCTGATTTTATTCCCTTCAGATTCTGATCTTGCCTTAGCATATAGGTTTAGTTTTAGAAGAGAAGTATTTAGAAAGTTTTGGGATAAGCCTATTGTTTCTTGCTTGAATTTGAAAGGTCATGCTACAGCTGGTAGGGTCAGAAGATGATTCCTGTTGCAGTTGTCCTGCTGAATTTGTTTCCTCTATAAATAAAAAGAAGTGGGGGTGTGTCTATGGAAGAACTTTTTGCGTCATAGGTTTCAATAGTAGCTGAGTACTAGAAGACTTTTAGAATACACATATAAATTTTTGGGGTGGCTTAAGAATAGGGATAGGCAATTAAAAATGCCCTGAATATGACACTGGAAAGATTGTATTTAGTTTAACAATGTCTTGAATATTTCTAATGTGTCAAATTTATTAAAATCAGTCCTTCTGTTCTGATCTGATTGTTGAGCTGAATAACAAACTCAGCTTACTTTGAAATCTTAGTTGTAGTCTGGATAGGTTCCCAACCATAAAAACAACTTGTATTATAAGACTCTCTGTCCCATTAGGAGGCTATTTGTGTTGCTTGTGCCACTCATCCAAATATTGCCTCTGTTATCTAACTCTATATGTATGCCAGGCACCTATGGAATCTAGTTCAGGTTTAGGGCCTTAAAGGACAGAAACTTACGATGTTTATTTTGGAAGCAGGTGTAGGCATGGCTATTACAGATCTTGTGGTATTCCTGATGTGTTACCTGGATTTTCTGAAGAACCTTTTCTTTGCTTAAAACATAAAGGAAACTGGGTGCTGAAGACAAGCTGCAGTTCTTTTTGAGATGTGGAAAAAAAAAAGGTTCGTGAGCAAGAAATTCTGGCTTGTGTGTGAAACTTTGTGAAAATATTCAGGTCTTGCAGCTGCAGAGTTCAGCTAAAAGCACACAAAACACAGCTAGGATTTTGAAGTTATGTGACCTAATACTGTATTCTAGTTTGGGTCTAATAATTTGATTTACCCTCCAAATTACAGAAACCATCACTGAGGAAGATAAGATATACCTATTAAACTTGCCTAATGCACCTCTAGAAAAGATTATTTCTTAATGAGTTGAAGATTAATGAAGTAATCCATAACACACTTTTGCTGAATGTAAGTTGTTTTGCTAGACTTTTTAAATGAGTGAACATAGTGGATGATTATCTGTAGTGACCTGGTATGTTGTGAATCTAACTGAAAGCATGTGTTTGTCAGAATATTTTCTAGCTGCTCTCAAAAATAGATTGGTGTCATTAGTGCCTGTTATGCTGTATTGCCGCTTCTCGGAAGATTTCGGGTGGAACTTAACTCTAATTTCTGGCTCTTTCCATTTCAAGTACATGTGAAACCTGTATTTCTAGAATACAAAACACTTCTTTGCCTAGATTTTTTTTACATGATTAATACCTGCTTTCTGTATGGCACTTAGAGTTGCCTAAATGTATGATTGCATCTAGTAATACATTAACTGGATATACTGCAGTTCATAGCTGTAGTAGAAAACAAGGGAGAGATTATCTCACTATTTTGAATACAAGAAGGACTGTTCAGTTCTCATGTCATTAATAATTTTTGGTAAATAAAACAACAGAACCACAGTTTAAGACTGTCCAATCTAATCTATCTAAAATCTTTGAATATCACTAATATTTTATAGGCTGATTAGACCTGGTACTTTTACCAACACATTTTTAATTGTTATTTTTATATGCCTGTTGTTAAAGCCACCATTCTTACGACAACTGCAAAACATGTATTTTTGTTGAATGGATGAAGAAAAAGAATACTCTTGTGTTTTGAGATAGCAAATAAAGTTGGTTTATAATTAATCTGGATTTTATGCATCAGTACACACTGTACCTAAATCTCTAACAGATGTGGCAGGACAACAAGGTTTTGGTTGGTAATTTCTATACTACAATTTTAAGTGTTGGGATGTCCTTACAGAATTTGTTTTTCAGATCAAGTTAGTGTCAGCCAGGTTCTGTCTTTCTGGAAGAGACTTTAGTGATTAATTATGTAATTGGAGAAGTTATGTTGCCATTCATCACATCTGCATTTTTACAGATGAAGTCTGATTATCCAGTATAATTAAATGGAAGGCTTTATGACTTTTAGAATGTAAATTAAAGGTAGTGACTTAATATACCTGTAAAAGGCAATGCCCTCTGTCTCTGTAATCCACTTGCTGTGTAGCACACCTTCATTCAAGTGTTTTAAAGCCTTAGTAAATGTTTGAAGTTCTGGCAGATGGGAAAAACTTGTTTGTTCATTCCTTCATGCTAGTATTGTTCTTTGGTTAATGCTTCTTAAGAGGAAAATAAAGTTGCTGAATGTGTAACTAATGGCACTGGAAGGACACCTGAATACTTGTGTCAATCCTGCATGAATTTAAGTGTGATGACTAAACTGACAGGTGAAATTATCAGCCTTAATAAAGAGGCCATAGTAGAGTATTGGAACTAAGATTGTGCCAAGAGTTGTTTCCATATAGAAAGCTGAAGTTTGGCTATTAAAAAACGGCTGGTTTATTTGGAGTAATTTTTTTAATGCATTAGGGTGCCCTAAGGAGATGTTGAAGCTTAGCTCAAGTAGTCGTACTTATAGATGGTGCAGTGCTTGTTGAGAACTAACTTAAGCGCATTTCTGTCGCTAGTCTTGTATTCTCTTCTTAGATAAACAATAGAAAAACACGTTTTAATTTTAGAGTAACTGTAGGGCCTGTGTCAGGGAAGATCCTCATCAGTCATCTGTAAGGTTACAGAACTCAAACATATTTGTACCTCTCTGACTCTAAGACTTCACAACTATTTTTACAGGTATATATTTTATTATAGACACAATTTAATTAGACTATGATAAAGTTATCTGACAGTGTTATAATTACAACTATTTATCTTGTAACTGAATCCTATTTTGGGACTGCTAAAACCAAACTTGTGAAGGTTTAACTACCTAGTTTTTTTCACAGAAACACAATGTAAAGCAGTGTAGAAGATTTAAGTTAGTCTACAAACAGTGCTTTTGTAAAAATGAACAGACAGAGTGTTTAATTATGTAATTAATTATTGTAGCTTAGTTCTACTTTCAGTTAATTTTTTTGCAGTTCATCTGTGCTTCAGTAGGGCAGCTTGTGCAATGACTTCTTTCCAGGTTGTTCTTTAGCTTCAGGGAAGTTGCAGATTCAAGGGGCAAACCTTTGCTCAGTCGAAGTAAATCACCTCAGTTGCTCTGAAACAGTTGCAAAGAATTACTGAACAGCTTTACACTTGTTTATATTGTACAGGATGCATGTTTGTTCACCTTCTTTTATCTTCCCTTTATGGTTGCAGGGAGTTGGTTGTTTGCAGTAAGTTTGAAACTATGTCCTGAACTTGCTTCAGTCATAGTGTGTATTCTAATGCAAGTTACAACCTTGACTAAAATACCTTTAATTGTTGAAGTATCTTATGTGACCGTAATGCATTCCATTTGAAATCTGTGCTTCAGACAAATACATAGGTCCTGTGCAATTTGACTGGCTAAGCTGGCACTGTATTGACCTACTATGTACCTGTATTTTACAGCTAATAAATACCTTATAAAGCAGCCTTGTATAAATATATATTAATTTTAACCTTTCGTTTAAGTTTACCTCTGCAACTCTATTGAATTAAAGTGTCTTTGACTAATTATCTCCTTTTTTAAATTTTTCTAGGTATTGTGGTAAATGGCCTGATTAACATTAGTATTTCAACAATTGAGAAGCGTTATGAGTTGAGCAGTTCCCTCACTGGCTTAATCTCTGCAAGCTATGACATTGCTTTTTGTTTATTGTCACTGTTTATATCTTACTTTGGAGAAAGAGGGCACAAACCACGATGGCTTGCTTTCTCAGCATTTATGCTAGGACTGGGCTCACTTGTGTTTTCCTTACCACACTTCAGCAGTGGTGAATACCAATATGGAGGTAAAATTGAAGGTAAGCTTACAGTTGTTTTGAAAATTACTCTAAAATATTAAAATCTCTGTATTAACTTGGTGCAACTCCTTATTTGCAACTTCTTACAACATAGTTAATCTCTGTCAATGTCCTAAAACAGGGTGCTATCTGTAACTGAAAATTGATTCTTTGAAATCTGAAAGTTCAAGAACTGCCTCTCTGCACAGTAAACTTTATTTTTCCAGAAGCAATTTGAGTGCCAATATCAGTTCTTGCTCTTAAGCAACATTTGAATAAAATGCTTTTTTTTTTCTTGCCTTGATGAACGCAATCAAAATTCACTAATGAAACAATTATCTGGCATCTCTTTGTGACTAGGAATCAAGTTAGGTCAGCAAGGTAGGAGAAATGTTAAAGCTGTTAAGTCTTACCATCTTACCTGAAAGGTAAGAAAAAAAACAGTCTTTGTGGTTTTGAACTATTAAAGGCATGTTGATTAATTCATTAACAAGTTTTTCTAAGTTCTTTTAAAAGATGTTGATTTTACCTTGTGGATTTATTTGAAATAGAGAGGAAACAAGCAGTACTGAACCGTACTGAACAAAGCAGTACTTAAGTCATGGGTGTAGCTATCTCTCAGTTCTTAAATTTTTCTCACAAAACAAGACTTAGCACAGTGTGATTAATGCCAACTACTTGTATTTCCATTTAGTGGCACACCTATAATACAGAAATGTTCAGATGTGTTTAAAGCAGGATGACTTAATCTTTTAGGATTGTCTTGTTATTGCAGTCTTTAATCAAAATTATGCCTTCAATGACTAAGCATATTAGAGTACTCACAAAAAAAAAGATCAGTAGCTATTAAGCAGCATGATGAAAGGTTGTTGATTCTCAAATTAATATCTTCAGTAGTAATCATTTTGTCCGCTTCTATGAACAGTCTGCGTGTTAGTTTAAAAAATTGGGCAAGCTATTTTTCCCTATCTAATAAATGAGGATCTGAAATGGAAATTAACTGAACTTTTAACTGAACAAGGTCAGAAGAAAGCCTCTTTAGTGTTTTGGGGGCTATGAGTGGATAATTACTTGTTAGCTCTTGGGAGAGGGACAACAGGCTGCTTGCTCCTGGCTCTGTTACAGTCCTGTTTCCCTATAATTTTGGTTTCAGTATTGACCTTTGTACTTCACTTTGATGAAAGGGAAGCTGAATTTAATATATAAAAGTTTAAATCTGATTTTTTTTTTCATTTGGAACAAGATACTGACAGTGTGGGAGAGCAGATTACCAGCTATTCCAACTGATCTTTTCCCTTTCAAACAATTTTAGTTAAAATCCCAAGGAACATGTTACTGTTTTATCCAACATCCATCATTGAAGATGGTGGTATATAATGTTCTACATGGACTTTTGAAATCTAAAAGCAGTGGGGAATTTTTGAATTGGCATGTGTTTCTTCACCATAGCACTGTCAGCTGACAGCTTACCTGCTGTTTTGACTGTTGTAATGCAGGTGCCTATGCTGTGCCGGTGGTGAACACATTTAAGATCTTAAGCTGACTTAAACAAAACACTGTCAAAAATAAATGACTGAGAGTGCAGGGAATGTTGGCACTGGGGCAGTAGATAATAAATCTTCAGGTGCAGTGCAACAGCATCTCTTAACTGTCAAGTAAACCGGAGCATAGGATTATGGGTTGTCTGGTTTAGCTTGTTCTGAGGTTGATGAAACATTTTAACTGTACAATTAGTTGCAGAATTTAATAGCACCACACCCCAAAAGCATTCCTTTTAATTATTTGTGTGAGTTGCTTATAGAGATCCTAATTTTTTTTTAAATTAAGCTTGTATTTGATGCTTCGTATTAAAATCTACCACTTAATTTATTTCTGAACAGGTCTTTGTTACTAGTTGGTTACTTGATTGTTAATGTTTATCTGTTATATGTCAGTGCAGTGAGTTTTACATGCAGGATAACTTTAAAGTACAATTCAATGCAATATTTAATGTGAGTGCCATATTAATTAATAAGTCTAGTCTGAAATACGAAATACATCTAGCCTCCAGCATAAGTCTTACAGACTTCCTGGAACTTACTGCTTTATCTTGAGATAATAATTTACTTTTATTTTGAGTATACAAATATCCTACTCTACAAATCTATTTCATAATTTATTTATCATAATACCACTTCCTAGAAATAGTCTAATCCATTTCATACTGAAAGATTTGCTAATCACTTGTCTGCCTATTATTGTTTTGGGGTTTGGTTTTTTGGGGGGGTTGGTTTTTTTTTGTTTGTTGGGTTTTTTTGGTTTTTTTTTTTTTAAGCCACCGTAAAATGTTTTTTCTATTTTCCAGAAAGGTTTTAGACTCAAATTTGTAACCCGGGTACGACCAGCTGTTTGTTCTTAATGTTGTTAACATTTCCAGGTTGCCTGGGCTGCTGGTGCCTCAGCTGGCTCCGGTATGTGCAGTCAGGGGCTCCCCCTGCTGGTGCATCCTTAACAGAATCAATTTGATTAATTAGCACAGACTGTGAAAACTGCAAATATTATAAGCAATGTACCTTTAAACTTCAGTCTCGGGTTTTATTTTAAAAATTAAACATGCTTCAATATGTCTGTGACAGCAAATGTGAATCCTAGTTTCTCACTTGACACAAGGAAAATAACTTCATTGTGAAGACAGTCAAACATTGGGACAGAGTACCCAGGATACTTCCTAAGTTGAAAGGAAGGAAAACTTTAAAGACTCTTCCTTTTGAAGTGAGGTTTTCTTGTCTCACATGGTGGTCTGTTTCTGTGAATGGCACTGTATCACCTATTGTCTGCTACCAGAAGTAATGATTTAAATAAGTTTTCTCTAAATACCTGGTGTGTGGCCAGCACTTCTTACGCTTTGTTTTGTGAGCCCATAGTGTGGATTGATCTTGCCTCTTCTTTGCGTAAGTAAAAAGTGTTCTCAGATGTAAAAGGATCTAAGGAAAAGAAAGGCTGTAATAATTTTGTAGTGAAACAGTGTGAATTAATCAGTCTACTTATCTGATCTGGATGGCATTTTCATATATTTGTTCAGTGGGGCTCATTACTACCAAACAGATGGGTTTATCCTCCTTAGGGTTTTATGCTCTTATGAGGAGAACCATGGAAGTGTTTTTCCTATGTCTTGTCTCTTGGTATTCTGCTACCAAAAGTGCAATGATAGCAAGAGAAAGGAGAAGACAATATGGTATGCCCTGTTTTCAGTTCCTCTTTTCTCTTCCTTCCTTGCAGTGCCAACCATTACAGCAGCAGACACAACCTTACGGTGCTGTACCACTGCTTTCCTCTTTCTGTGTGTGCACAAGTGCAGAGGCTTTACATTAACTTCTCCTTTTAGAGGCATAGCAGTGTGTGTTCTGTGAGAGAGTGGAGTAGGTCTTTAAGGTTTTCATAGGCAAACACTTCTCAAAAGAGTGAATGTAAAGGAAGAATTATCTTTGCTAATAGCAGACTGCACTTGCCATCAGGCAGATATCCTCAGGTTGTGCAGGCTGCTCTGTCCCCTAAGACTGGAAGTTATTAGTGCTCCTCAGAATTGTTATAAGGTGCAAAAATACAATGAAGTGTCTGTTACATGGGAGTACTCATAACGTGTGGAATGACCATTTGACAGGTGGTTGATTTTTTGGTTTTTTCATACATCTGGTCAGTAATACTTTCAATAAGCCAAAGCATATTTATAAGGTGATTTCATTCCTGTTTCTTCCTGGAGAGGAAACAAAAACCAAGACCTGCTAGTAAATCTTTTGGGGGATATGGTATCACAGAAGGCTTGGCACTGCAATATTTGGTATATTAATAGGTGTGAAAATTAAAATGGGAGCCTGGCATAACAGCATGCTTTTGTAGTTTAGCTTTCAGTACAGCTTATTCTTTAAGTTGGACTGTGAGTTAGGTAACAGAATTTTAAAGTCTTGCTGTCTTGTTTTTCAGACACATGTCAAACTGCAGGAACCACTTTTGCTAATGCCACTTGCAGTGCCAACACAAACTCTTCACTTCGCAAGTATCTGTATGTCTTTATTCTTGGACAGCTGCTGCTGGGAGTTGGAGGAACTCCTCTATATACTTTGGGGACAGCTTTTATTGATGATAGTGTCCCAAAACACAAGTCTTCCCTTTACATAGGTAAATTTAAAACTGTTTATAGAACATTGTCTGCATAGATCATAGACTGCAATGCATTCTGAGTATTTTTGTGAATTCCTCTAATTAAACAATCTTGTAATTATTACTTATGTGTATAAAGCATTTCTACATCAGTTACTGTGCAATTTAAATATTAGTCTGCTCTAAGTACCAAGTCTTTTCAATTTGCATTTTGTAGAGCATGGTAAAGCTACTTTGAGCACCCTCCTGTCACCTTTTCATGTCAGTAACTGAAAATTGTTAAATGGTTCATGTAGCTTGTCTATTAACAACAGAAGGTGTAGCTTTAGTCACAGGTGTTGAAAAATACTGTGTATCAGTCAGGTCAGTAGCTATATCATATTATATCCTTTAACAATTTTATTTACTTACCTTCTAATAGTAGGCTGTCCACTCAATGCATAAACACTGGTGTTCCTCATCTGATCAATCCAGTTCTGTAGCCACATACAAATACAGTACAGCCAAGTGCTTAAATTTGGCACTTGGCTGTACTGGAAGTACAGTGATTGCTTCACTGGGACTGTTCAAAAGCTAAGGAGTATAATACTTAGCAACAGTTTTTAATCTTTTTCGGTCGCCACTCTTTAGCTTATATGCCATGTTATTGCCAAGTTCATTGCAGTCTAAATGTGTTTTCTGTGGGTATGAAGATACTTATTTCACCCATCTCATATGTAAGCTGATTAAAAACATATTACTATACTTCTAACTTGAAGGAAGAATTCAAAACATCTCAGATTCCAGGACTGTTTTCAGACTAAAACAATATTTTAAGGGGCAAAATTGAAAGAATCAAAAACCAACAAACCAAATCATTGCACCAAGATTGCATGCTAATTTTTCACGGTTTTCCCAGGCAAGCTACTTCATTTGATGTCAACAAACAGGATAGGTGCCTATGATAACTCTTAGATTAAAAAGACATGGGGGTTTTTTTCTGTTTCTTTATTTTGAGAGAGATAATATTACATTTTTTCTTCCTCCCTTGCCTCTTCCCCTGAATCCAGTGAAATAAATGGAGCAGAATTAGGGTTGTCTGAATAATTGGGGGAACGAGAAGTGACCTGAAAACTCAGGAGAATGGTGTCAGTGTTTATACTTTTAAAAAAATACCAATACAGCAAACTAATTCGTGCACAGTCTTCAGGCAACTGAGTTGAGTTCAGAAGAGCAGTCTATTCTGCCTAATATAACAAAACTGGAATGCAAGTGAGTGGGTAGGTAACTAAGCCTTGATCATTTTCCTTGCTTCAT
>VYZP01080018.1:15591-26295 GCA_013400635.1 Hypocryptadius cinnamomeus | reverse complement strand
CAGGATCCCACACGACATACAAATGGCAAAATAGAATTAAATAATGGTACATAATATGAAAAGAGAAACACAAGTTACAAAATGGCAGTGGTCATGCTTACTGGCTTTGCAAAATTCAAAATTTCTCTGCTGGAGTGAATTTAATACCAGGCAGTTCTAAAAATCATGAGGTCAAGATGTAGCTGCATTTGTTGAGAGAAGAGGAGTAACTCTACCTGCTAAAAGCATTTTTAAGGAAGGCGTCCCAAAATTTATCTGGACAAAATACCGCTTCCATTTAATTTAGCTGTTATTTACTGTGCATATAAAAGTCTTCTGTTTGGGAGTGATGAACTACAGTGTGTAACTTGCATCCTCTATATTGTGGTGTAGAAAAACCCTCTGAAAATGCCTTTATATAGAATTTGGAATGATTTCATCAATTACTAGCACTCTTCCTCAGTATAAGTAGATTTTGGTTAGCAGCATATTTGACAAGGCAGATCAAGTTGACAACTTTCATTAGTCAGACACACAACCATTGTAAACATCTTCCAAACCAGAAGGTTAGGCTTAAGAAACAAGACACTGCTGTTGGCAGGTTCAAAGATAGATTTTCAACTTCATGTAACACTTCATCTGTACCATTATAGATGACTGAGAAAGTAATACACTGAAATACATAGTGATGGCCTGCCACTGAAAGAGGCCAAAGAATGAGGAAAATTTAGGTGATCCTGATCAAGCAGTTCTATTTGTTGAATGCTGTGTCACCAGAAGAAAACCTGTTGAACTGAAATTCAGGTAAATACAACAGCATTAGATTTTGAAGTAAACATCATCATAAAAATGGGTAGGCAAGACATAAATTGTGAGAATTATTTAATTGAATATTTATATGGCAAAGCATTTTATTTTGTGTAACGGCACTATATGTTATTAGTTTTAGAGTATTAAATGAAGAAGAGCCCTCTCAGAGGACTCTCTAGACATTACTTTTATATAAGATCAAGTCAGGCAAGATGATCTAATAATCCATTGTGACAATAACATTTATAAGTCTAGGAAAATTTTNTTCAAAGCAATCAAGGTTTTTATTTCAGATCTTCTTGTATATTTAAGCACACTGGTGGCACTGGTTATCTACTATGGCAGTGGTCTAAGTATTTAAGCTTCTCATACACTCTTTGGACAATCAAACAGAATGCTTAAAATAAAGTATCAGACAATCAAAGTCCTCAAGTTTCTATTTCAAATGAATACTGTATAGATTTTTCTCTACCCCTTCATTATAGAACATGCATGTTATCTTAAAAACTTGTCCCATCTCCTTATAGCACTTTCCAGTACCTGATGGGAGTGAATAAGACAGCTAGAGAGGGACTTTTTGCAAGGACATGTGATGACAAGAGAAGGAGGAATGTTTTTAAGCTGAAAGAGAATAGATTTAGATTATGTAGGAAGAAGAAATTCCTTACTGTGAGGGTGGTGAGGCACTGGAACAGGTTGGCCAGAGAAGTTTTGATTGTCCCATCCCTGGAATCACTCAAGGTCAGGCTGGATGGGCTCTGAGGAACCAGGTCAAACTTGTCTCTGCCTGTGGAAAGCGGGTGGAACTAGATGATCTTTAATATCCTTTCCATCCCAAACCATCCTACAATTCTATGATTCTATGAAATAAAATCACATCTCCTGATGGATATAATGCCCTGCCAGGTTATCTTTAAGCAATGAGATAATTTGATTATTGCAGTATTTTAGGTGTGTCCTACTAACAGTAAATTTAGACACTACCATTCATTATGTTATTTGTTCCATGTAGTCTATACTTTTATTCCTGCCAAATAACACTCATCTACTTGATCCAAATAAAGATCTTACATGTCCCAATTAACTATTTCTTGCCGTTGCTTCAGTAATATTTAACTCTTTCAATATTTCAATTTGTATTAAGCATTTTTCATGTTGGTCAAGGAATTATGAATAAGTCTTCCTAACAAACAGCAATCTTTTTATTATAGGTCACCTAAAACCAACAATGTAGTTACAGGCTAGGTATTCCTTTTTTTCTGTTTTTGAAAAATTGTGGGGACTATGTAGAGCTAATACAAAGTTTGGGCATTTGTGTTTTTTAACTAATTCAGGGAATATTCTGCAGTAATAAGAAAATGTGTATGTTCAAATGTACTAATGAATACCAGTTTAAGAATCTACATAAAGACATGGACTAAACTACTTTTCTTTTGCTTTGTCTCCTCTTAACAGCAACAGGAAACAGTCAAAGACAATTGTGTTTACTTGACTGTTGTATACCAGTTTCACTGACCCAAAGAACTATGTTTAAGTGAGCTGCCAAACCTGGTTTGGTGCCAGCCTGAGCATTCCCAGTTTATCACCAGCTGACCTGCTGCTGCAATTCTAATACCCACTTTCTTGCTCTACAGTCGTATTTCCTTATGAATAAGATTCTGCAGTCGTTTCAACATATCCCCTTTGCCAGGGGTTAAGACATGACTGGAAAAGTCTGTAGCCTACAGAGCTACAGCTAATATTCACCTGAGTGTCTACCTGTGCTTATAATCTCCATAAGGCATTGGAATCACTACATTTTATGGGTATCTGTATCTAAACTTACAACATTCACTGTAGCCTGACACTATCCCAATTCGTTTCCAGCAGAATTCGTGCCAGTGGGCACAGTCTGGATCTGATTTGAAGGACGGCGATGGAAATAGGGATCGTTAAAAACACCCCATTATCATATGGTCTGGTAGTTGGCTACAGTGCAGTCCTACAAGCATGATTTAGTACAGATGTTTCATTTAAACTCTAGGTTTATAAAGGTACACATTTTTTTGGTTTACTCTGATTATAACCACAGTCTACTCCTCCCCAGTAATCAACTGCTAGAATTTGTCAAATGTTGTCATTTAATATGTGGGTCACTTCCAGTGCTGTGTTTGTTGCATGGAATGCTCCACTTCCATAGAAACAGATGTTTTAACTTAACAGCAAAAAGAGCTAAACAAGTGCATGTGAAGGCACTGTGCAAATAATGTGTTTCATTTCTGTTATTTATAGCTGTCCACAGCTATCATAATTTTTTTATTTGAAAATTATTAAATCAATTACAATAAGTTTATTTGCGGATACTGCCAAGAATGATGCATGCTAGGAGACTGCTTCTGGGAAAAGTGTCTTCTTCTGGGCCATGCAGAGGCATTTCAAAGGAGTCAGTGCACTTCTGAAAGACTGCAGTGTGACGGGGTCTACACACTAGGCCTCAAGGTATATGCAGAAAAGAAACCCTCTTTAGATCTCCCGGCTGTTCTGGCAGATCATGTCAGGTGTCAGGGCAGTGGAGCTAATACATACTTTACTCCTCAGCATGTTTGAAGAGGATCTCTTGCCCTCTTTAGTACAGCTGAGATGGTGGTAGAAGGAAGAATCAGGGGAGAGAGCTCTCTCTGCAAAATGGCTGAGATGAGAAGATGGCTTTCTTCCTTCTTTCAGTTTTATTTGACTGAAATACATCCTACCTAAACTAGGAATCATAGTTGTATGAAAAACTATTAATAGTCTTATCTAAAACAAAAGGGGGAAATATTTTTTGAAACACAGAACTATATACACGTGCCACAATGGAGTAACAAGTCAGCCATCTGTGAAATTCTTTGCTCATTTAAATCCTACCTGACTAGTTTCAGGTCACTGTAGGAGCCACTGATTTTTGTAACAAAAGTAATGTTTGAAAGTAAGCCATGCTGCATAGTTTCCAAAGCACAAAGACAGAATAATTTGTAACAGTGCTGTAACACTCCACATCCAGGGGCAGAGCACATAGGCAGAGAGCTGCGTGCACCCAGGGTAAGGGCTTATAGCTGATACTCTAACATAATTAAAAAACAAAACCAAATAATTTTTACACCTGAGCCATTGGCAAACCTGAAGTACAGCCTAGGTTATTTCAAAAGTTCACTGTGTTCATTTTCATGCCCACCCAAATGCCCTGGACATGTACTCCACCTCCTATGATGGGTTCTCAGTGCAGTAGTCAGAGCCAGGCCAGATGAGAGAGATATCTATGTTTGGAAAGTCTCAGCAAATGTGGGACACAAAAGCAGTAAACAAATCAATGGGATGCCAGACCAAATGTGTTCCACATTTGTGAAAATAACAAAGTTGAGTCAGGAAGAAAGGTTTATGTGTCTTCTCCTCATACAATTCTTCCCAAGGTACTTTCTTTCAATCCCCCCAAATTAAATCCAGCCCAGACAGCAGCAATATTTGTGAGTATGCAGCATCTACCAAATGCATTGCAAAGCCACTGACAGCTCCATGTGGCTTGGCCTGAGCCACGGCCCCAAGGAGTGAGCAGGTGTTTCCTCCCACAGTCTTCCTCTGCAGCCAGGCTCATGGATGTGCTGCCACATGGCACTGCTGGAGGAAGGGTCTGTACCTCAGCTGCCACTTGCAGGGGACCCAGGCTCAGCAGCCAGGCTGGCAGCTTCTTCCCACACAACTCTCCAATCTCTGCCCCCGCCATGAATTCCTGCAAGGGAAAATCTCTGGATCATTTCTCGAGAAAGACCCTATGACACCTGCCTCTGTTTGTGCCAGGGATGGAAAGGCTTTGCAAATATCTTTTTAAGGGACTTGTGAAACCACGGGAAGCAGCTCACCTCTCCTGAACAGGTTAGACAGCCTCTGGCAGCTCCACGATTTGGTGACTGGTAGCTATGCTGCAGCAATAGGAAGCAGGCATAGAGGCTGTATGGGACAGAACTGTTGTTCAACATCAAATTTGTATTAAACATTAAATGTAAAAAATAAAGTTACTGAAAAGTTTTTTGAAAGTTTCTACTAATTCATTTTTCTATTAAAATCGTGAGATGCCAAAAAAATTACTCACGGCTATTAATTAAAAGAGTGCTTTGCCACATCCATAATGAGAAATGGGAATTTTTGAAAGCTGGGTAATCTGGAAGGCTTTTACAACTCTTTTTGGTGTATTCAAACTCAGTATTTAATGTTCACTTATAGTGAGTCAGCACAGTCCAACCCACTCCTACAATAAAGAAAAATAATGTCAGCTGATGGTTTTAAAACCTATACTTCAGACAAAAATAAGTAAGTCAGCATGACTGGCAGCAGAAAATTTGAAGATATCTTTAGTTAATGTATTTTATTTTAAGGATTATGGGTATTATATTTATTCAGTTAACTCAGCTCTTTTCCCTGACAGCAATTTTCTACAGAGGAAGTGCTATAAAAGTCTTTTGAATTAATTTTTGTCTTAGGAGTAGTAAGTAAATTTATGGTACAATTTACATGACTGAGATTAGTCATTTAATTCCTTTAAATTTAGAATTTCATTGTCCTGAACTACATATTATTTTTAATCTTTGTTGCATGACATAATCTTTATAAAGTGGGTGGATGGGCCTCACTAATTTACTGGGACTTTCATCCATTTAGAAGCCTAGTTAAAGAAAGAAGACAAATTGCACTAGCACTGGATAAGCAGATTAAAGGAATACTAGGGCATTACATATTGCTCTTGCTTTCTTAACTAAAAAACCCCACTATTTTAGTATATATATATATATATGTGTATATATATGATCTTCACATTTAATATATGTTCTCCTCTTGAACAAATAAACCAAAAAAACATATTGTAATAAAACTCAACTGATTTGGTAGACCTCAAAATCCAGAATCCTTTTATTCCTCAGCTATGCACAGTTTTGCCTGCACATTATAGTCACACATATATTTCTTCTGTGATAGGGTTATTTGCCACAAAATGAATGTCTGGAACAAGGATTTGAGGATCCAGCTTGAAATAGCAGGAAGAAAAAAGTCTTACTCTGTGATGTTAGGTGTGGCCTCTTCCTGCTTTTCTTTCTCTCACATCTATTTGCTGTTCCTTTGTTAACTAATTCTCTGGACAAGCCTAAAACTAAGGAAAAAGTAATAACAAAGTTACCGATTGCTTTCTGTACCTGGCACCATAGCCATGTGTCTTCTACCAAGTATTTCCATGTTCTTCAACTCCCTTATTTCCTGCAAAAATTAAGGGAAGAAAATATTCTCCTTGAGAAATCTAGGTCTGTTTGGGAATTTTTCTGCCGAACATCCGGGGGCTCAAGAGGGCCTCTTGCCATCCTACCTTCTCCATGGGATTCCTTTCACTCCTCTGATGTGCATGCCCATGGATATCTAAAAAATAGTAAACAAAAAAAATGCAGGATGAACAGTAAATTCAGGTGGAGTCCCAGATGTCTTCAAATTCTTGAGGGTTTTTTTTTTCAGGTGTTTTAGCTTTCTCAAGTAAAAGTTTTGTGTTCTGGGAAAACACATTTCTCCCAGCACCACAGGCCCTTCTAGTGATTCTGCTAAACCCCAATCATCACTCAACATGCAGCAGTGTCAAATTTGGTAATGCTGCAGTTGCTTGGATGGGAAGATCAAGAAGTTAATTCACAAGAGACAGAGGTAAGTTACCCTTTTCTAAACTGCCTAACAAGACTGAGGAAAAAGCACTTTTTTTTCCAATCTCTACTTAGAATTTCAAAAATGTATTTGTCTATTAACACTCACACAAAAGTAAATGTCATTTTGCTTGCACCAGCATATCTGGGAAAACTCAACTGGACAAAAATCCACAAAATGTGCAATTACAAATTAGTTGCTTTCCTGCTAGAAATCTGTCATTTAGAGTGTCCCAAGATATTTGTTTGGCATTTTATTTTACCTTATTTTATTAAGCCTTATTAAAAGCAGAAGAACTACTTTACATTTTCAGAATCCTTAAAGATATCATCATCAAGTTCACAAAGTTTTCACTGAAACATCTTTTACTTGCTTCTTAAGCCAAAGACCTTGTGTTTGATAATGAAACAGCCAGACATATGGATATTGCATTTGCATAATACATATTATGGTTACTGTATGTGAATAAAACAAAAGTAAAAATTTTAGAAAAATTGAAATAATATAATACAATACAAGAATTATGTTCATAATTTACATTAAATTTTACAATACTTCCAATATTCTTTTTGTTGCAATGAAATTCAAAGGAAGTATTTTGGTATAATCCAAAGCAACATTTTAATAAAAAAATACACTTGTGAAAAATTTCTACTCACTTGCATAGGCAGTAGCCATGAAATAAACTTAGGTATTAGTCCCAGAATTAGGAGACAGAAGCATCTTCTTCTCCTTTATTATTTATCTGGAAACATTAATTCCCATTAATTTACTTTTACTTCCTGCAAAATTGTATAAAATGATAAAATACATAAAAATTAAAAATATTGTAGCATAAAACTGGTGGAGATATTTCAACTTCATACAACTTTTTTTCCTAAATTGCAGAATCTAGGGGCTTGTGAGACATACACAAACACAGGTGATTTTTTAAATTTCTTTTTTTTCCCTCAGGAAAATCTTTTAACCTGTTTCGAGTGCAATGACAGCTCAAAATTCCATTCTGAGATTCCAAAATACTGGAAAGTTTTGCACTGGTGAAAAGTTAAAGCTCTTTCATTTGATGAAACTTTGGATTCCACCCCACTGAGCTAGAGAGACCTCAGTACAGTTCACTCATCTCTGTGTCTCATCTTACAGAGGTGTGATCAAACACTGATTTTTATGCATTTTATCTTAGTATACAATGTTCAGGTATTAATCTGATCCTCTTTTCTTCTCCATGACTGCAGAGAAACATTTTATCTTTTTAAGGAGTGGACTAAAGGCTTCTCTCACCCTACTTTTTGAGCTGACCCCTGCAATCTTTCAGTCTTGCACTAAACCTTCCAGCACAGCACATCCCGGGAGCCAGCATGTTCTCCTGGCTGGACTTGCAGCTGCAGGACACAAAGCACTTCAAACTGGCTTTGAATCAATGCCACCTTGTGACACATCAGCAGGAACAGGCATTAACTTCTCTGCAGTTACACTGTGACCAATGCTTGAGAGGACATTCAGAGCTCCTTTTTACAGGCAGCTTTCACCATTTCAGTAAGACCATGCTCCACACAAGCTTTGCTCAGGATTTTCCATGTAAAGTACCTTATCCATGCAAAATGCATTGTTGTAGCCCTCCACCAACAAAATCAGAACAGCTGAATTGCTGTGGGTTTTACTCATACTCATCTCCTGCATAGTAAATCTGTTCTGGCCACATCCTTCTCATGATGCTGACAGGAGGGCTGGGCTGTCCAGCAACAGCAGGAATTGTCTGGGCTGTGGTCAGTCACCAACTACAAAACTCCTTCTTGCACCTGGAGTTAAACTGGGAACAAAGCCACATCCAGGAACGTGTGTATTTTCCCACCTGTTTTATCTCCAGTGCAGTTGTATCAACGAGCTTCTGCTTCCTATTTGAATTCAGTTTCCTGAACACAGAGTTCCTATCCTGTAGATCTCCTGGCACCATATGCCTAGGATTCTCCTAAACTCAGTAAGCTTTTGATAAGATCAAATTAGGCATGAGTCAGAAGTTCTTCATGTTCACCACAGAGCTGATTTCAACTCTGCATTTTCCCAGAATAAAATCCCAATTGGTTTATTTTTACAGACTCACAGGACATGTCCCAGAATCGAGCGTTTAGAGGGTGAGGAGACAGCAGCATCCCAGGTCACTTGTCAACAGTACAGGGGAAAGAGAGACAGGAAGATGGCTCCTGCTGGGAAAACAGAAATGCTACAATCTCAGTTTGCTCATTATGGAAACACAGCCACTGTCTCTTCCATCTTTGAAAAACAAAAAGACAAATCAAAAATATTATTATTTGTTCCGACAATTACAGTGACCTTTAAACCTGAAATTTGGCCTGCTAAGGATTTCTGGCCTCACAGTTTATTTTAAATTCCTATTGCAAAAATGCTTTGCAAAAATGCTTTCCAAAAATGCATTTGGAGCAACTGGAAGTATTCCACTGTGCAGCTGCAGATAAACCCAATTTCCAGCAAGCTGGTTCCAACAGCTGCCTCCTGTTTTAACCTGGTTTGAGGGAGCCAGTCCATTGGCTGGTTGCCCCTGTGCAGATCACAGGTTTTGCTTGCTTTGACAGTTCATCTCATGCAATACCCAGTTAAATTCCCTGGTAGGTTCAGAACCTTTGGAGAAGTCAGCCAGCAAAGTCATCTTTGTGCCAGCAAGGCACTGCCTGCCGTGCGCTGAGCTAATGGCCTTTTGTTAAATTCAGTAGCTGTCTCAGGAGTTCAGAAGAGAAATATGAGGCTGTGATTTAATGAAGTAATTTGATTACATAGAAATCAATTCCCTGCTAGGACTGGATAACTGCAACAAAAATGCCTACCAAATTTGACACAACTTCTGCTTAAATTATTCTATAAGCTTGTGCTTAAGCACTTTGTTAAATGAAGACTTAAGCAGAGGAAGACAGTGCCTTTGTGCTCTCTTTGGGATAACAATCTGAAATGCTTTAAATTGTGTTTGCACCTCTTACATCTTTCATATCGTTTCCTAAATCAGAAAAATCATCTGCAGAAAAAAGAGAAATTATGGAAATTAAGAGAAATTATGGAAAATTTCTCAAGCTGAAAAGTGTTTCAAAACTGGATTTTTCTTGAACATGATTCTAAAGTTGTATATTACAACTAAATTAGGTTTAAATATTATTGCAATTGCAAGCAACCCCAATGTCTGGGAATGATGATGCGCAGAATTCCATGATATCAGAAGGCTAATTAATTACTTTTTTATACTATATTATACTATAACTATATTACAGAATATTACATTAACAAGAACTATCACTAACTACTGAAAAATACTAAAGAAAGCTCATGACTGTCTCCCGACAATCAGGACACAGCTTTGTGTGATTGGCCAAGGAAACAAAACAATCCTCAGCAGAATCCAATTACCAAATTCCTTCAGGTGAATAATCTTCCAACACATTCCACATGTTCCAGGAGCATGGTCCACAAACACAAGAGCAGCAAATAAGATAAGAATTGTTTTGATCATTCTTTTCTCTGCTTCTCTCAAAGCTTCTCTCAGTTCAGAGGGCATGTGAATACCACAAAATATTTTAGGCTGTAAGGAGTCAAACTTACCAGTGTGCTTAGCTTACTACTCCTGGAATGCTTGTAGTCTCCTAATTCTTTATTGCTACTTAACCATATCTATGTGGGGCAAACCCTTGCATATTTTAGGTTCTACCTCTTCTTTAAGATGTTCAAATTTTTTGGTGGGGAAGAAAGTTATTTTAAGAATGGGAGATAATATAAAAGCACAAATTCCTTTCATCAGACTTGTTTCTCTCTCGCACTCTTATGTTTCTAGCTATGCATCTGAACCTCCGCAGCTTGGAATAAATGTTTACAAGACACAATACTTGGATTTTTCTTGTGGACGTGCAGAGTCAGCCCAAGAGCTGGGATTTAATGATGCACATACATTTAATGCAGAGATGGATACATTTCACCAGAAATAAAAGGCAGGAGCAAACCTGGTTATCTGCATATTCCTTTGTGCACCATTGGCCTGCCTCAGTTCAGTAGATGGAAGCACGCATATTTAGATTGACACCTGCAATACAGCATTGGGTAAAAACTTGTAGAATACCTCAAGTGTGTAACTTTTTTTTTTTTTTTTTCATTCAAGTGAAAAAATTCCTCTTCTATAATGCACTGCTGGTGGAAAGGTGTGTTCTGGGTGAGACAGGTTTCTGAGCAAGCTCC
>VYZP01080018.1:0-14581 GCA_013400635.1 Hypocryptadius cinnamomeus | reverse complement strand
GGTATTTTCCTCATTTAAAACTTCTGCTCCACCACCCCTGCCCCGGCCCCAAACCCAACTTCCTGGAAATTTAATTCCTCCTGAAGTTAAATAGTTTAAAGACCACTACAAATTTCTCTGACTCTTAAATGTTACTGCAGAATGATGGAAACTCTGCTTTTCTGCACCTTTCTTCAGCTCTATGAAATTTTTGTGAGTTAAATTTGCATGTAGAAAGAGAATGACTCCTTTCCACATCAGGTAATTAGTCTGGGAAACATATTGCTGTAAGAGATAATCTGATTAAGGACCACAGATGAACTCTATTCCTCTTAATTAATCATTATGCATGTTGATAAATGCTTCCTCTAAATTTTGGCCTGATAAAGGGCTTTTAAAAAAGGTTAGGAAGTCTGCTTTCTGTTAGTGGAGAAAATAGCAATCATGTTAAGGTTTGGTCCCTCTGCTGCTGCTTTGAGTCCCAAGCCCACCTACACCTGGAAACCTAAGGCAAGACTGGCAGGAAGCAAATTTAATTTGAAGGGACAGGGGGGCACTGTGTGCTGTGAGAGGCTCAAATACTCTGCACAGACATACAGGCCTCCTCCTTCACCAGGACCTCAGAAAAAATAGCAGATATATATTCTCCTATCTGCCACTTGGATCTGAGCTGTAGTCCTCCAGAACAACATAAATTAACAAAATCAATAGAAAATTCCCCTTAATTGTAATTGGGTTTGGAGCAACTTATCTTAAACATTACTAAATTAGCTTTGATTTTGATCGCCACTTAATTGTGGACAAAAGTAGTGGAAAACTTAGAAATAGGGAATATGTGCCAAATGTTCCTCTGACCCACCAGGGCTGGTTTCATTACAAAACCCCACTCCATCATGCTGAAGCAAAGCAACAGCTCTCAATTGCTGAAGCAGACAAAGGAGCCTGAGGTGCAGCTCCACTCAAAGCAGCTTTGTGGCTGGCAGGAGGCACCATGGAGACACCCAAAACTGCTGAATTTCAGTAGAAACTCTGAGAAAAACAAGCAGAAAAATATTTTAGGTTAAAAATGGGATATAAAGCTCTTTTAACCTGTTCTCACTTGCTGCTGGGGACTGGGAGAAGCCCTAATGCCTTTACAGTGTGTTGCCCTTTTGCTGCAGAGGCTGCACAGAGGGTCCCTCCAATTGGCTGCAGCAGCTCCTGCACAGCCCTTCTTGATGATGGCAAAGTCCTTCACATCAAGGATATGTGATAGCCATTGTTATTATACCAGTTTTGAGCCAGTGTCTCCAGAGCTGAGATAGTTCTTTGTTTCAGCTACACAGGCAATATTCTTCAGCTCTGCTGCTAGCAGCAGACTGTATTTCATTCTGCCCTCCACTTGGCACAAAGAAGGATTGACAGAGAATTACCTGGGGGGATAGAATAAGCTCCACTTGGAAAAAAAAAAAATTATGTTGTTCAGGTGGGAACAAGTATGTTTTAATTCAGAAATATTTCCCTCTGGAGCAAAACTCTCACTTGACAGCTTGAAGGAGGACATTTGCCTCTGTGTGTTTCCAGGCCAAAGCAGAGGAATGACCCAACCCTACAGTCCTCCTAGTGCTGGATCATGCATGTCAGGCTCAACAGCAGGGACAAAGGGATGAGACCTTTTGAGTTTCTCCATCTTCAAAAAGTGCTCAGACTAGCATGTTCTCAAGCATATAGAATAATAACCTCCCACTGTCTGAGGTTACTGAGCAGACTTTAATTTATTTTAGGATTATCAGTAGTTTTCAAGCCAGTGAAAAACTGGATAGACAGCTGCCCTTGTATTTTGATGGTTCTTAAATTTTCATGCCACCCACAAGGCATTTATCTGGACTTCTGTAAAGCCTTTAATACACAGCCCCTCGACATCTTCTCTAAATTGGAGAGAGATGGATTTGATGAGTGAACTGTTAGATGAATAAGTTGTTGGACAGTCACATCTGAAGGCAGTGGTCAATGTCTTGGAGTCCCAATGGACTCAAGTGACTAATGGTGTCCTGTAGGGTTCAGTATTAGAACAAGTGTTATAAATATCTTCATTAATGACATAAAGGATTGAGTGCACCCTCAGCAGATTTGCAGATGACACCAAGTCATTCTGAGTGGTGTGGGTGACACATCTGAAGGATGGGATCCATCCAGAGGGACCTGGATAAGTTTGAGAAGTGGCCCATGGGAATCTCATGAGGTTTAACAAGACCAGGTGCTGGTGCTGCACAGGGTTGGGGCAACCTCTGGTGTCAATCCAGGGTGACGGATGAACAGACAAAGAGCAGCCCTGCTGAGAAGGATCTGGGAGTGCTGGTGGATGAGAGGCTGGACATGACCCAACCACCTGCACTTGCAGCCCAGAAAGCCAAACATGGCCTCTGCTGTCGGGCTGCATCAAAAGCAATGTGGCCAGCCGGGCAAGGGAAGGGATTCTGCTCCTCTACTCTGTCCTTCCACATGGAGAACCCACCTGTAGAACTGCATCCAGTTCCGGTACCTCACATAAGAAAGACATGGACCTGTGAGAGCAAGTCCAGAGGAGGCCACAAAGTTGATTAGAGGGATGGAACACCTCTCCTATGAGGAAAGGCTGAGAGCATTGTGCTTGTTCAGCCTGGAAAAGAGAAGGCTTTGGGGTGACCTACTTGCAGCCTTCCAGTACCTGAAGGGAGCCTACAAGAAGGCTGGAGAGTTAGTTTTTACAGAGCATGTAGTGACAGGACAAGGGGAACAGCTTGAAATTGAGAGAGTATGTTTAGATTAGATATGAGGAAAAAAGTCTCCACTGTGATGGTGATGAGGCACTGCAACAGGTTGCTCAGAGAAGCTGTGGATGGCCCATCCCTGGAATCATTCAAGATGAGGCTGGATGGAGCTCTGAGAAACCTGGCCTAGTGAAAGATGTCCATGCCCACAGAAGGGGTGGAACTAGATGGTCTTTGAGATCCCTTGCAACCCAGGTGATTCCATGGCTCTGTAAAGGCTGAGATGGACATTCACATTAATTCTAAGACAGTGGTGTTGAAGTTAAAGAGTAAGTAGATTGGACAGGTTTGCAGTCTGGCCAGGCATGGTGGCTCCTGTGGTAGTCTGGAAATCACTTACAACCTCTGAATTACGTTATCTTACAGATTAGTCATAGGTGTTACTTCATACCCAATAGTCCTATATTCTTTTAGACTAGTTCTGAAGGACAAGGACAGCTGGAGAAATGTACTGGAAGGAATTAATTTTATAATGAATGTCCAAGTCAGCCATTCAATGTGCAAGACAGGTGTGCACAGGAATACATTTCTGTCATTCCACACATTGCTGTAAATCCCATATCCAAAAGCTGACTGGCTCTGGAAATGTGCATTTTTACAACACACAGTAACAATATGCCAGTATTAAAAATATTGACAACTTGCCCCAAATCAAATCTAGTTTTCTTTTCCAGTTTTTCTCTTCACTGCTCAGGCAGTTCTCTCAAGTGGATCAAGACAATGGATAGTGCATTTTTTTTCCATGAAGGCTGACAGATAGAAGGATGATGATTAGGATAAAGCTATAATAAACAAAAGAGTTTTAATATTCTTGCTTTGTCTGATACATTTCAAATATGCTGCCCTGTGCTACTGAGATGAAAAAGAGGACAAGCGTTCCCCTTTCTCTGGCTGATCTGATCTGCATGTAAAAATGAAGCTCCAAAAAAGTTTAACTGGTTCCAGCTGGATCCTATGCTGGCTTGTAGGCTTACAAAGGCCTAGTTCCTCTTAGGCAAATTAGAGCAGTGTAAATTCTTCTTATGTCATGACAGTGGCAAGTGCTCAGAATCTCTACCACTGGGAAAAGTTGTGAAGGGCACTACAGTTGTGAAGAGCACATAACAGAGAAAAGAGGGATTCTCATAGGAGGATTTACAGACTTACAAAAGACTGTAGTAACTAGATGTGCATATGAGTAGACTTCATCAGGAACTATAGAGGACCATATCCCATGGGTTATTAAAAAGTAGACAGGGCAAAGTAACAGAAAATACGCTGTATTGGACAATTTTCATTAGAAGCTGGAAGGACATGGTGAACTATTAAGTAATTTATTTTATCATGCATGTCTTTTACTGCTTTTGAAAATAGCCTATGTTGCCAGCTAGATCCTTGCCGTGGGACAGCAGCCTTACATTTATAATAACTTCACATTTTATAATGGTTCAGAGAATATAATCTTCTTTCAATAAAGAAACAGTGCATGGGAACCCTTTAAAAATGCATCATTGACAACAACTTGCAGGTTGAAATGTGTTGCTTTTATTTTGTCTTTCATAAGCCAATATGAATCCAACATTTAAGTTTTAATGGCAGGCATGTTGTACATAAGTGGAGCAGGTTCATGTAAATATGTGAACATATTTAAACAAACAATCTAATGCAGGCTTACCACAATGAATGAAAAAAATGAAAATCAATAAAATCCCAAGTTACACTAGTGTGTGCTCATGCAATATACACCTACTGGGACTCAGTTTAAAAGTGTTTTGAAATATTATTTCTCTGATATTTATTTTAATGGAAACTTTCCCAACTGCTGATGGCAGATATCATATGCTTGTGGTGATAAGAAAAATGGCAATTTTTCCGTTCCTGTGGAATGTCTTGTTTCGGCTGTATGCAAAGAAATACCATATTGTAAAGCTGGACTGGAAGCCTGTCACTGAAATGAAAATATGGAAGAAATTTAATTGTTTCCATAATTCCTTATTTGAGTTAAACAAGTCTACTCAGACATGTAACCCCTCAAAACCTGACAAAGCTGCAGATGTTAAGAATTTAAGCAGTTTGTAGTTCTCTTGATAGCAAATCTTATTAAATGTGGACTGATATGGTCTGTGCAAATGTACTAGATACAAAATAGTATGATCTTTTAATTTAACTCTGATAGCAGCTTCCAAATATAATCTGTAAATATTTAACCAGGGAAAAAGGTACTGGTTTTTACAGCATTTCATTAAAAACAAACCAAATAACCTAGTACACTCAATTACAGCATAGTGCTGGCAATGACTGCTGCTCCTTCCAATACTTTTTCATAATGTCTGTTACTTTCTCCCATTTGTGATTGCCCCGAATTTCTTCTCTTGTATTATCAAAACCAGGCAGGCCTGAATCACTTTAGTTTATTTCTTTCTTCAGACCAAGGAAGAAAAGGTAGTATAATTCCTACTGAATCTTGGAATACTTTCTTTTGTACTAGCACGTATTTTCTTTTTCTAAAAATACAACATATATCCAATGTTAAAGCTTGTTGTAAAATAGAAACTAAGCTGGCAACACTCACTAAAACCACATATCCAAACCAATTCCTTTGCATCTGCTTTTATTTCTTGGACTTCTTCAACCTTCCTCAGATTTCAGCTCTATGTACCAAGTAAGAAAGAATTTTGTGAAGGATGAAGCTACCAACCTGCAGGAACAGGCAGAGTTCATCAGGAATGTTCTTAGCACAGCACCAACACAAAGTCCCTCTGTACAGACAGCTCCAGCACGCAAATCACAGTTTACCTCCACAGTTATTGTTTCACTGGTATCCCTAACTGGAAGCCAGTCTATTCCTGATATTGTCACACAATCACAGTGGGAAGCAGCATGTTACAGACTTGGTGTCTCGGTGAGCTTTCCTTATGTGCCTGAGGAAAGAGCCATCTTTGGAAAGGAGGTAAAACTGAACTCAGCAACCTGAAGCCATGAGAAGGAGGTGTACCAGCTCCAGAGCTAACCATGACTGGCCCCTGTGCACGTGGCTGGCTGAAAAGGGGCAGCCAAAAACCAGCTCTGCCACAAGCACAGCAGTCCCACAACACTGGAACACTGTTCCCAAGGGAAGATGGGTGACCACAGTAGGCACATTGAGGGGACTGGTCTGTGAAGCAGAGGGAAGATTTAGACCTGAGACAGAATTCCTCCTAAAGTCAGCAGTGCATGTACTCATCACGCTCAACATACCAGGACATAAATCCTTTAGCCACCTCATAGAAAAACAGAAAAAGATTTCTCCAAGCAACTGCATTTCAGATATTAACTTTAGGCTCTTGTTTTTCTGCTTTGTTCTCCTCCAATCAGTTAAACAAAGAGATGTAGAAAAACCAAGGAGAGAAATATGAGCAGCTGAAAAAGAAAAGTGCTGTCATGATTGTACAATAGGTTTCTGGTATTTACAAAATTCTGTGTATTCAGATTCAATATTTTCCATATGAAGATCATCACTTAGTATTAATGCCGAAGCCATAAGGAGGATAGGGCCCCTCTTCCAATAAATAATTTGCAGATACAAGGAAAAGTACAATCCCTGCCCTGAGGACCTTGGAAATAATATCCTGCTTGTATAAGTTGAAATAGAAATGTGTTTATTTTTACTACAGTAAGTGCTTAACACACAATAACCAAACCAAAACTATTATTTCAAAAGGATTTAGAATAATATTTTAATTATCTCAATGTTTATAGAATTGAAAAAGCGGGAACTACTAATAATGACAGTCTCAAATACTTGTATTTTTTCTTTGGAAAATCCAGAGACTGATATAATGATATGCACTTGTAAAAAACAAAGCAGTTGGACAGATGAGCTCTTCCACTATAGGATTTGGCTGAGAGAAGAGCAAACAAATCAGCATTCTCTTCAGGGCAATTTACACCTATTGGTCTCCAGAAATTTATACTGTTGAGGAAATTTGGGAGTTTTACTATGCCAAGTCAGAAAACACAGCAAGTTATTTATGAGACCAGCAAAGAAACAGTAACCACATGAAAGAGTATATAATATTTTACTCAGTTATGTAGGAATACAGAATATAAAAAGTAACACTGAAAAAGAGCAAGATACAGAAAATAAGTATTGCAGGAACCCACATTCTCTTTTCAGATAATTTTTACCAATATGAATGCTGAGAAGCATCCATCCGTCATTGTCTGTCAAGACAGACTACATATGGCTCTGGAGAAATGTTATCATATTGTGTGGTTCTCTTATTCACAGAATATGTGTGACATGCACAGAATGAGGACCTACAGGTTTGTTCTTAAGTTACTATATCCCCTCCCTGCCACCCCCCATAACAGCATGAATAAAGCACATTGAGGAAGTGATTCAAGACAAGTACACACTTGTTGGAAAAAAAAAGAAGAAAAAAAGATGTGTTATTTCATAGAATCCTTTAGGTTGAACAAGACCTTCAAGTGTGTACCTAAAGACTGAGGAATGAGACTGAAAAGCAGTGCCACGTGAAGGGAGCTGGGAGTCCTGGTCGATGGTGAGCTGGACATGAGCCAGCAGTGCCCACCAGGAGGGCCAACCTTGTCCTGGGGGGCATCAGGCTCAGCATCACCATCCAGGCAAGGGAGGGGATTGTCCTGCTCTGCTCTGCACTGGCGCAGCCTCGAGTGCTGGGGGCAGTTTTGGGTGCCATAATAAAAGACAGATAGAAAACTATTAGAAAGTGTCCAAAGGAGGGCAACAAAGATGGTGAAGGGCCTTGAGGAGAAGCTCTGTGGGGAGCATCTAAGGTCACTTGGTCTGTTCAGCCTAGAGAAGAGGGGAGACCTCATTGCAGTTACAACTTCCTTGTGAGGAGGAGGGGCAGGCACTGATCTCTTCTCTGTGGTGTCTGGTAACAGGACCCGAGGGAATGGCTGAAGTTGTGTTGGGAGGTTTAAATTGGATATTAAAAAAAGGTTCTTCAGCCAGAGGGTGGTTGGGCACTGGAACAGGCTCCCCAGGAAAGTGGTCACAGCACCAGCCTGACAGAGTTCAAGGAAACTCTTGGGGATGGTGCTGTGCAGGGAGTCTAACTTGATGATCCTTGTGGCTGCCTTCCATCTTATTTTGTGATTCCAACCTTTGACCAGTCACCACTTTGTCAACTAGACCATAGGACTCAGTGCCATGACCAGCTGTTTCTTGAACACCTCCAGGGATGGTGACTCCAATACTTCCTTGTGCAGCCTGTTCCAATGCTTGACAGCCTTTTCTGTGAGAAAATCCTTCCTGATGTCCAACCTGAATCTTCCCTGACACTGCTTGAGGCTTTCTCCTCTTGCCTTGTTGCTAGTTGCCTGGAAGAAGAGAAAAATATTTGGAAAATGCTGCAATATGGACAGGACAGACTAGCATGTGTGAGATGAGTATGAAGTGGAGGCAGGACCATCCCCATGAAGGGAAGTGCTGGCCTCCCCAGAAGTGGTCCTTGGGCTCCCTCTTTTCCTTGCTGTGCTCCTCTATTGCTGCAAGCAGTACCAGTCTTGCATGCATGGGATTTGCTCTCATGCCTGTCATCCAGGGCCTTTGCTGGATCACCCATCCCATGGAGGAGCTCCAGCACAGACACCATAAAAAAGCGAAAAGAAAAAGAGGAAAAGACACAGAAGAGAAAGGAGTACAGAAAGGAGAGGAAATCACTGTTTTAATCTACACCACATGTACAACATGGCTGAGCTACAAGCTCTAGGGAGTCATAACTCTGAATGTCCTGACTTATGTGTGTTTAAAATCTGAACTGTTGCATTACAACATGGGGTGGGTTTTTACGCATTTAATTTAATTTTTTTCTTTGGGGAAAAAGAAAGTATGCTTTACTGTACAGTCAAAGAAACACCATGACAGACAGTCAAATAAATATCATCCTCACATTTATTTGCATGATTAAGCCATCAGACAGTCAAGTAAATGGAACGGAGTGCATTTATTTGAATAACCTCCAAGGTATTTTTGGGCACATAAATAAAATAGGGATGGCAAGTCATAGCCCTTAATTTTTCCATTGTTAAAACAATGCAACTCTAAAATAACTCCTCCGGAAAAAAAGGTAAAATCAATGTAAAACCAAACTAACATACACCTGAAAACCTCTCTGCTTTTCCCATCCTCCCCCTACACAAAGAGATTTTTAATTAGGAGGACTTTAATTAGTTATGAAGGGCAACATGCAACTATGTGTCTAGTCAAGGTTCAGTGCTGTAGTGGTTAACCAGATACTAAACACCAGACAGTATAGTGCCCATACATTCGTGTTCTGTAAGAATCAGGAAGCTCTTCTCATAACTCCAAGACATTCTCTTCTTCAAAAGCACATAACATCTGCATTGTGTGTCATGGTTTCCACATCCACAGAAGACCAAGAGGATAGCATTGGTAGAGCAGAACACTCAGTGTGAAATACTTGAAACCCACAGTACTCACATTTAAAGGATTTTTTTCTTGCTGTTATCTTGGGGGTTGTTTTAGAGACTTCTAGACTAACTCTAGATTGGCACCATAGACTAAAAGCCCTATTGTGGCTGGAGTCCATTAGATGAGCTCTGGGAGTCTATACTCCAATTTAGTTTCACCCAAAGGCATCTAGCACATATGTGCCAAACCATCCCACAACGAGAAGCAAAGAACAGTCAGTAGGGACAATTGGGAGTGTCGTTTTCAAGTGCAATCCTTATTTGCACTGAAATATCAACATTGGCACATGCTGTGAAGGAGAGGAAACATAAGCTCATAAACTATGCCTTCTGTATTCTCAAAGTAAAAGAATATGCCACAGAAAAAGCACCCAGGTCTCACTATTTCCATGGCAAGGACAGATTAATGCACCTATAGCTGAGAAAGCTTCAAGAAAAAATTTTGGAAATGCTCCCAAGGAAGTGCATATGAATTCAGACATTACTTATAGTCCTTTATGACTCAGACCCTGGTATGAAGCTTAGTCATGTGCTTGGAGATGACCGAAAATACTTTAGTATCCAGAAGCATCCAAATACCAAATGAATCCTATTTTTACCATCCAAAACAATAGTTTCATTCAACAATGGTGAGAATCATGAACTGAGTTTTGTTTAAAATCAATAGCGAAGGCCGTTCAGTACAATATTACAAATCGCAAAATTGGAAGAAGTGTGAAATGACCCAAAGTGATGATTATAAAGCAAAGTAACATTTTTAAAAAGTTCTATCAGGCTAAGGAAAATGTTCTTTAAATTTCTTGTGCTGCCCTAAGCCTTATTTTCCTTGTGGGTAGGCTCATGATCAAGGCCATGAAAACAGCAAAAGTTATACTTTCCAGACCTGGTGAAACCTGGTGACTTACACTGGAAGAACTAACAACTCCAGGAAACTCCTGTAGGAGCTGGGTATTCTGGTTTGTATCCTGCAATACCCCAGTATGACATCATATCTTTTAGCACATGAACTGCATCCCACCAGCACCTCAGTGGACATGTCCACACTGCGCTTAGCTCCTTGACAATCTCCCAGGTAGAGGTCACCTGTCTACCTTACTCTCCAGTTTTCCTTTGAAGGAAATTAGCTAGCTCTGTTCACATCAAAGCAAGAGGGCAGCTCTGTGGATAGCTCACTAGCAACTCTTCCCAAAAGACAGCACGGACCAGCCTACACTCTGTGGGTCCTGCTCAGTGTAGTCCTCCAACACCATTGCAAATAAACACACATTCCTTTCTCTCATACCCTGCAGCCTGCAGCATGTACCTTAAGATTCATATAATGAAATCTCCACTCTAGAAGACTGAAACACAACACACGTTACACTTTGATCACAAAAACACATAAAAAATAGCAACTTGTAAGGCCACCCTGTGAAGCTCAGAAAACTCATACACTATGAACATGACCAGTCTGTTTCAGAGGACAGTAGCCCTGTAAAACATGGATGTTACCATCCTGCACCAGATGGTCTGTGGGCCATCACAGTCTTTAGCAGACACATTTTACAGCATGAATGTGCTGGGTGACTTTTAGTTTCTTTACAGGAAACTCCTGGATAGAAGTTAAGTGAGGAGAGCTTGATAGACTACACCCTTCTTGGATCTGGGATGTCAGTGGAGAGAAGAGAAAAGTGTTTGGTGGTAATATCACCAAGTGCACCAGTGCAAAGAACAGACAATGGAGTCACTTCCAGAAATGGTAGCACAGCTTCCCAGAGAAGCAAGAGAGATAACTGTCAATGGACCATTTCTGTAGCCCCTTGACCTGGAAGACTATAAAGAGGAACTCCTATATAGGTCTCCTATGGAGACGTGATATGTCAAAGTCTAGTAAGCCAAGCAAGATGGCAGGACAGTGATTCCAGTGCCAGGTGGCTATAAATTTTCACCTGTGGTACCAGGGTACCAGCCTGGAAGCCTGTGAGTACAGGGTAAGAAATCCTGCATTCCCATGGCACTCAGGAAGCTTGCACCCATCATGTTTAACTGGTGCCTTTTGTGTGATCTCTTACATATTTCAACTTCGACAGAATAAATGGTCTAGTAAAGAGATTAAATCAAATGTCTATGTCTGTATTTCCACTGAGGACTAATCTAGATTAAATCCATTATAATTAAGAATAAAATTTTAATCCTAAATGAGTGGAACTTCAGCCTGAGTAAGGATGTACTCCAAGCTACACTTCAGGCGTTTTTACAGATTAAAAGTGAAAGACGCTGTGAAAATAAGAGTGTTTTTTGGCAAGAAAGGAAATTAAACTATGTTGAAAATATCTAAAGCAATACATTTTATCCCAGTAACAAACCTTAATTACTCTATCACATTACCAGAAGGGATTTCATTAATCTCTCTGAAACAAATCTTATCAGTCATCCAAAAAAAGTTTTAATGATCAATCTAAGATGGAAGAGAACCAAGCCATAACTTCTCAGGATCCCTTGTAATGACTCACAGAATACGAGCTGCTAGTAACACGTGAGCTGTGAGCTTGACATACAGCCTGCCACTTTGAAAGCATCTGAAATTCAGTAGACATTGATTCAAGTGCACTTTTAAAAAGCCGTTTGCAGCTTCCTGCTTCTTCCTGGAAGAAGGAAAAAATCACTTGCCAAGATGAAAAGTCAAGGGAGGGCCAAATGCAAAAAGCACAAGAAAAACTTTTGTTACAAAATCTTTAAAACCCAGTACTGTTGTTCACTACAAAATTAAGGCTTGATATAGCCAGTATATGTACATTTGTTTAACTTTACCAGCAAGAACTTGCATCAGTTAAGCAGATTCCCTGTGGCAAGCTGTGAGTGAGCTTTGCTCAGTGGGGCACTGATTTGAGTCTCTCTCCTTTAGTATCAATTTTCATGAAGTGTGTAAGACCTTAATAGTTTTGGGACCTTTAATCCTCAGTCAAATTTGGTTAAAATTGGCTGCCAGTTCAGAAATTATTAGAGGACTGTTAGACAAGCACATGAATGGATAGAGGAACAAAAGAGCATTAGAATCAAGTAATTTCTTTCCTTACAGAGTTTGAAATAAAAGGGGAACATTGAAATTAGACTGTGAATCAAGGAAAAAGTTCATACTGATGTTCCTCTTTGATTATCAAGAGTCTTCCAAAGATGATGGTAGAAATGTCATCCTCTGACACCTTTCAAAATTTTTGTGTATAAATAATAAATTACCCTGTAGAAAAAGCTTTTTTACAATGAAGTATTTTCAGTAGAATTGATAAACTATATACAAAAATGGTTCTTTGTCATACCTTTCTTCAGGTGAGCAAATATATATGCATATGTAACATACAGAAATTTATAAAAGTATGAAACTTTTAAAATTTAAATCTTCATTAAGTCTTCTTACAATATAAAAAAATATCACTAAATCAGAAAGGAAACCCATAAGGCGTTAAAAATGACACTGTGTATGCTAGTCCAAAAATCTGTCCCAGCTGGGCTATATACTAAACCATCATTTCAGAGAAGTACAATGAAAATAATTGGATTTACTTGGTACTTGTGTCTGAATGACTCATCCTCAAATTCAGCCTGGGTGTCTGGTTCTATGCCCTTTGTCATCAATCATTCTAAGGAAAAACAATCCGAACTATCTCCTCAAAGCACACGGATAACTTTATTGAAAACAATGCATCCTGGCAGTTAGTAACAATCTCTTAACTAGTACAGCTATCTTCCTGTGTTTGTTGTATGTACATTTACAAACTAAACCTCAGGCAGTTTACTTAGTCTCTCTGTCAGTATTTAACAAACTATTTTCCTTATGAAAAAACCCAGTTCAAATTAGTTTCTCCTTGGCATCCATATTGTTAAACATAATCTCTGCAGAAATACCTCACCTAAGAATAGGAGTTGTATTTTATTTCACAGACCTAACTTCAGCAGTCTTCAACTGATCTGAGCCCCACAGCACTCACGGACATATGGTGATGAGATTTGGTAATGTAAATGCAACATTCATTATAGGGTCACTGGCTGGAAGGTGGTGTTAAGATTCTGGGATCAAAAAAGCTAAAGTATGATCATGTCGTTTATTGCAAAAAGACTCAGAAACATGCACTGGTATGCACACCCACAGAGCCATACATACTGCTTAAATTCAGCAAATATTGCCTCTCTTTAAAAAGACAGGCAAGAAAAGCTCTTGAATGTCATATTCACACATCAGTTCTGATTTTCACAATTTTATTTTTATATTGAGCTTTTTATTGACATCAAGAGCAAAAAGAGAAAGCAGGCAATAATACAGCAGAATAAAGGAATCCCAGCCGACAGCTCACTGGTAAACTTTCAGCAAATTGCTAGATTGCAGTGCAAGGTTGTGGGGTTTCTATGTGCTCACCTTAGTAGTAGCTACATGTAGGACAGGTACTATTGCCTTCCTTAAATTAATGGAGTAGCTAAAAGATAAAATTTAAAAGTCTAAAATTGCTCTTAAATTCTTATCCGAAGTTAGTAGATAAAAAAGTTTGTCTTTTGAAATGTGAACATCCTATTGAGGTCCTACAGAAAGTCAATGGGCATCACCCATTTTCAGCATCTTTAAAAAGAATTGGAAATTTACATATAAGCCACACACAGATTAACAAAGCAAAAGTCTAATCCTGGTCAAGTCAGTTGTAACCTCCAGCCTTCAAACCTTCCTATTGATAGGAACATGGTCAAGGTTTCACCAGCAGTTTAAAAGAGGCTTCATGAGTTATTGGAGCCATATATTTCTGTCAAACTTTAAAATCAAATCAACTTTTTGGAATTCAGAGCTTGCTCTGAATTCCAGAAAGTTGGTTTGATTTTAAAGCTTGACAGAAAGCTGTGTGCAAACACAGAAACCGTCACTGAGAAGGTGACAGAAAGGCTGCACCCCAGGCCCCAGTACAGGCACACTTTTCCCATGTCTGCCTGTATGGGCCAGGCACCAGGGCTAACATGCTTTTGTACAGACAGCAAGTGATTTCCTTCTCTCCTGGCAGCCCCTCATAAGAGCTACCAACTGATCAATGGATGACAGAAGGAATCCTGCTCGTGAACTGTGCCAGACTTCTGACAACAATGTTTAACTACCCACTTAAAGAAAAGTTTAGGGAATATGGGGACTTGGTTACAGTACGTGTTAATGAATCTTCCCATCCATACTGCCTACAGGAGCACTAAAAAGATTTCTTTTTTCAGTGGAGATGATGAAAATTCACCAAAGTTTGCAATTTTGCTATGCACATTTGGCACATTGCATTATGGGACTTGCAGTCTAAGACCCCAGAGAACTGCTTGGTTTTGCAACTCTTCCTTTAGGAACAACTCACAGCAGCATCACAGATTTTCCTCTTTCC
>VYZP01080017.1:0-19953 GCA_013400635.1 Hypocryptadius cinnamomeus | reverse complement strand
CGGGGGCGGCCGCCGGGAGCCGGTCGCTGTCCCAGCGGCGCGACGCGGCACGGCGAGAGAGAGGTGAGGTGGCTGCGGGTGTTCCCGGCGGGACGCTGCTCCTGAGCCTCCCTGAGTCTTCCTCGCCGTCCTCCGCAGGCGGCTTCCCTAGCCCGGGTGGGTGTGTGTCTCCATAGCTCCCGCTGCCCTCCAGCTGGGCACAGGCGCTCTGTGCACCCGGGGACACCCAGGGAGAGCGACTTTAACGAGGCGAAGGGCAAAGGGAGGAACAATCCAGGCGCCGGGACAGGTGGGGGACTACCTGACTGGAATGCAGTTTGGCATTGGGTGGATGGATCCCACCCACTGTGGGTCCTAGCGGGCATCAGGTCAGACATGAGCCAGCAGCGTGCCCTTGATGCAAAGAAGGTGAACGATACCTTGGGCTGCATTAGGCAAAGCAATTCCGACAAGTCTTAGGAGGTGATCCTGCCCCTCTGCTCAGCACAGCTGAGGACACACCTGAGGTGCTGGGTTCAGATCTGAGCTGCTCCAGTACAAAGAGACATGAACGTACTGGAGAGAGTCCAACAAATGGTCATGACCATGGTTAAGGTGCTGGACCATCTCTCCTATGAGGAAAGACTGAGAGAGCTGGGACTGTTAAGCTTAGAGAAGGGCAGGCTCAATGGGATCTCACAGATGTGTACAAATACCCAAAAGGAAAATGCAAAGAGGGTGGAGCCAGGCTCTTTTCAGTGGGGCCCAGTAACAAGACCAGTGGTGATGGGCACAAATTGAAACATGGGAGGTTTTTTCTGAACATCAGGAAACAATTTTTACTGTGAGAATGACTAAGCCCTGGCGCAGGTTGCCCCAGGAGGTTGAGGAGTCTCCATCCGTGAAGGTATTAATGTGAACACAGTCCTTGTTGTGGGCAACCCTGCTTGAGCGGATGATTTGGACAAGATGATGTCCAGAAGTTCCTTCCAACATCAGCCATTCTGTGACTCTGTGTCTACTCCTCACTACTGAGCACTGTGTCGCTTCTGTGGAGGAACGGAAACCCTCAGTGAGGATAAGGAAGCCACTGAATAAGGAAGGGAGCCCACTTCTGCCCTTTCTGTCCTGAAGGAAGAAGTGTGGCATCAATTCCTACTGCAGATATTCAAAAATAGAAGGTTTGAGGAAATTCTCTCCTCAAGATGAAGATGCCTCAGTTCAAGGTTATGAAAGGACTCTTCATTCTCCTTTGAAAACAGCCGTGTATGGAACTAGAGAATATTCATTCTGTCAGGGGAAAAAAAGGACAGAAGGGACCTCTGTTACAGAGATCTCTTCTAGGCAGTGGCCCAAAAACTTGCATCAGTGACAGGAAGGGAAACGAGAATGTAGTACTGACAGTCTGCAACCCTTGACAGCAATCAGAAAACGTAACAGAGGCACTCAAATAACATTGCCATAATGGTAAGAAGTGCCCTTTGCTTACCATCCTAGTCCACTTAAAGACAGTGACCAGACCTCCCTGAATTCTGGTATCCCAAGGTGATAACATCTTGATCCTGTGCTGTTGATCCAGAAGGTTTGATCTCAGTGTGGAGCTCATTGTGCTTCAGTGATCCCCAACTCAGCAGCAGTACCTGTGATTCCTGTGCAGCACTGACAGGGGAGCAGAAATTATTGGCAGTGTGAGTGTGAGATGAAAAAAGAAGGACTGAGATGAAACTTCATTAATGAAGCTCACTTGTTCATGAGCTGCATGCAAGGTGAAAAGAAAATAGGGCAAAAGAAGTAGAGTTTACTGGGTGGGGTTTTTTCAAGAGCAGAAAAGAAGCACAGATTTCCTTCTGCAGTATCATACTACCCAAATTACAACATGATGCAGTTTATTGAGGAAAAAACCCCAATAGACATTTTTCATATATTGAGCACCTGACATCAGTACAAAGAGAAAACTCAGAAATTTTTAACATGCATTTTAGTCACATGAGGTATCATGTTGTATATGCATACCCACCTCCCATATCCAACTGGCTTTAAGTTGTTAAGTTTTACAATCTACTCACTTCTAAAACACACACAGCTGCTTCTACTAATGTGGATTCCTTTGAATCATTGTTCAACCACATGGGGAAAAAACAAACATTACCCTAAACCATCATCTGTTCTGGTCCATCTCACTGGAAATTCATTTTCTTCTGAAAAAAGGAGTCTTGTATTTTGGAAATGAACCAAACAGTCCTATGAGTCTGGGTTCATTCCCTTAGTCCTTGAAATACAGTATTTCATTTATTCATGCTCTCTATTAAGTCCTTTCCTGCAGTAACCTTCCTGTGGGATGACTGTTCTAGAGTTGCATGCTTATGAGGGGCAACTTTATCAGACCTGTGAGCTCCTGTCTTGCAATAAATACTTTTCATGGCTTTGCCATATATTTGTTGCCCTTCCTTTTAAACTTTCAATTCTTTCCATATCCCTCTGCAAAATTAGGCATAGCAGGTAAATCCTTACTGAATATTTGACATTTCTTTATTCCCATATGTCTGCTGAGCAGTTTTTGTGCAGATATCCTGTTTCTTCCTTAGTATCTGTCAGGCATAGATTAGAGAATCAACAGATTGGATTCCACTGAAGATTCCTGGGACTTCTTTAATGGTGAGGTATGTAAGTAACAAAGGAGTTTGCTTCTCCACAAGGAAATGTAGCATGGGACTGAGCCCTCACATTAAACTCCAATGACAAATGTGGGTATTGACCTTACAAAAATGGATAAAGATGTATGTGGCTATTGAGCTCTGCACAAACCAGCTCATCTGTTTATGGACCCAGCTTCAAGTAAAAGGGCTGAAACAATCAGATGGAGATAGTGGCACAAGGTAAGATTTGTTCAAGATCAGTGGGATTTGATCTCCTTTAATGATGCAAGCAAACATAAAATCATTTCAGTTTGTGTTGAAGCTCCCAATAGTTGAATTTACAATGAAAATATGTTAAATATATAACTATAATACATATAAATGTGCTCTTATTCTGTAAAAATGTATTGCCCATGATGTTTGCTACATTGGCTAAACACACTGAAAAACCTATAGACAGGCATAGTTATGGCCCCCAAGCTAATATTAAATTGTTGAGCAAAAAGTAGGAGAAGCTCACGACCTTCATAAGTGACATAACATCTCATCAACAGAAGCAGGAGCAGCACATCTCTTTCCTGAATCCTGGTTCACCCTTTGATTCTGTGGAACGTGCTGACTTCTTGTTTAACTGGGATTAATGATCACACCCTTTGATAGTACCAGGAATAAAAAGCTCAGGCACAGATCCAGGGCTTAATAGTTCCTCTTTGAACTCACACAACAGTAGTTCAGAAGCAGTGTAGTCTCTGACATTCCTTTTGTCAAACAAGAAATGGCATTTTGAAACATGGTTAGTATAATACTTAATCCTAATGAGATCCCAAACAACTATTCTTCTGTTTTCTATATCTAGATATACTTTTTTGTTCTACATGATTTTTTCTTTTTTCAGAAAATATGTCTTCCCCAAACACCTTAAAAAGCATATACTGGGAAAACTGGGCCTGAATATTCTCCAATATTCTCCAATATTCTCCATCCGAATGCTGAAAAATTTGTATGTGACGATTCTCATTAATGACTAGCAACATTTTTTTAAGAGGTTACATGTCCACAACTTTACTTACTGCTTTCACCATTCTGAAAAGGAAGAGTGCAGAGGACTGTACAGATTACTAAGAAATCTATAGGAAAAAAGAAAAGCAGAATTACATACAAGTTATTTTAGACTATACATTCCTACCTGCATAGTTCTCTGCAGCCACGGAACTGACAGTTATTTCCTTGGTGCAATGGATGAGAAATTCAGACTCTGAGATGATCATATTTCCTGTATTATCCACTTTTTTCTTTATTACGTTGCTGCCAACATAGAGTAGGTGAGGGCATGTAGGATTTAATATTTTGATAAGGAGGGAATTGTTCTAGGGCATATTAGAGCGTTCCATTTGGGGTAATTTAGAGTCTAGTTATGCTTCTGCAAGCCAGATCTCCATTCTTGCCAAGGTTTCCTGAAAGAAAAGGCAATGTCCATTCAGCAAGACAAGCAGCTGAAGGGACCTGGAGCATCTCGTTTTTCCAGTGAATAAGGCTTCCTATTTTTCTTCCTGTGTTGACTATGAGGTTGACCAGCAAATATCTCCCACGTGGTCTTGTTTCTATCTTTAGTTCATGCCAGATTACACTCTCAAAGAAGTTTGATTCTTTTCCAAGTTTAGAAGTGTAAGCACAGAGTTTCTGCATTTAAACTTTAAACCACAAGTTTATGTGTACCAATAGTGAAAATCTCTCTGCATGTTTTAAAAGGAACTAGTTCATTAGAAGGAATAATATTCCAATATTCCTGGAATTATAATATTTGCCTATTTTTATTTTCTTCATCTGTAGTAATGCATTACAGAACGGAAAATTTGGTTGGGTAATTCGAATAGTCCAAGATTAAAAGGTAAAGGGAGACCATTTCCAATAAAGGGACCATTTATAGCAAAAATAAACCATTCACAGTGAAAGACACTGTATCTTTGCAAGTCAGGTTTACATTGGCAAATGCCATCCTGCAAGCATTGCAAAAATATGTCAGCTGAATCCCAATTTCCCCTTACATCTACACCAAGGGGTGGTTTCCATGGCCTTGTGTGTTTTTATGGTCTGTAAGTGCAAATTTGTGCTTCCTGGTTTTGCCAGCTAATAGGACTGCAGACTGGCCCTAAACACACTTCACATGTTTCACTTTACAACATGCATGGTTTGGGTGGGGAATTTAAAGATCAACATACTGATCTGCAAGTGTGTACAGACATTTTTCTACAGTATAGTTATAAACCTTTTACATGCACAAGTGATGGGAAAATGGGAATAAGCTATAAACCTGTGGGTATAATTGGTGTGTATTCTCCCAGTGTTCAAATGTGTAAAGCAGGACTATTATGGCTTTCCATGAGAATTTAGACATACAGCTTGAGGACATTAAAACTACAGGGGGATAGTGTCAAGCTTTTTAAAGAAAACAAAGTAACAGGAAGTAATTTTTAAGGACTGAAAAAACTACCATCAAAAGGGAACAGAAGAAATAATAATAAAGTACAGTGTATTTAAGGGCACACTAAAAAATTTAAAGAGTAATCTATGTAGTCTGCTGGAGCATTTCCTTTCCCTTTCCCTAAAAGGATCTAGCCCTGGGAAAAAAAAAAGTGTAAAGAATTACAAAAAATGGTAGATACAATAGGAATTGCTGATGAAGTAAAATAAGCACAAAAGTAAAGTGAATTCCTGAAGACAGCAGAAGACTACAAGGGAAGTGAGATTTTTTTCTGCTACCGGGCTAAAAGGAAAAGGCAGTTAAAGGATGAAATAAAATGTCTCTGAAACACAGAATGCAAATGACAATCAAGGGCCCTGACATGGCAAAACTCCTATTTCTTTATTTCTTTAGGAAGGAAGCAAAACTAATGATACACCCAGATGCAAATTAAAGGAAGAAGATGGGAAGCTCAGGGGGGAAATCTGCGATAAGGAGATGATAAATATGTATTTACCTAGCTGTAATAATTTCAGATCTTTAACATTATATGAGATTCTTGAAGGATTATGAATTTCAGCTAATAGCTATTGAAAAGGAGTGGCTCTTTGTCAGTGGAACTGATAGATGTTAAATCCACCACTTACAAATTACATGTTTCAAAGGGAAGCACTGAATCAGGGAAAGATATAATACCTTCTACATTTTAAAATAAAAGGAGAGGATGAGCTAAATAATGGGCCTGATCATTTTTTCACTAGAAGAGCACAAGCAGGTGTTGGCTTACAGGTGTTGGCTTTTCAGCTGTGAAGCTTGTGAGAAAGAGGAAGCACTGATCAGCATGAAGTGGCAAGGAGATAACAACATATTTGAGTTTGTAAAATGATGGTGAAAGGAGTGTCAGTTCATCATTCATTCTACCAAGTTTCACTTATCAATGTGCCAACATTCATAGCTGGCAAAGTGCTCATGTGCCCTGTTCTGGAAAAGCTATGAAATCGTACATTCAGAGTATAATCTTCTTCCTATATCACAGGTTATTACATTTCATGCAATTGCTCATGTATTAAGTTAATTATTTGGCTATCAATAAATAATAACTTGTGTTTAGCCACAGCACATATTTCAGAAATGCCTAACCTGAAAACATCAAGACGTGAAGAACTCATTACTTTGAGAGCTCATTCCAGCGGTTAATCTCTTTCAGTGTTAACTAATGGGTATTCAATTCTAATTTGAATTTTTCTGGCTTTAACTCTCAATTCTAATTTGAATTTTTCTGGCTTTAACTCTCCGCCACTAGTTTGTGTTATGCTTGTTTATCTTGACAGGAAAGCCTTTATTGCTTTGTATTTTCTCTCTAATGTACTCACCTGTGTTAGTCTGGTCATCTCTGTGAGGTTTAAACAAAAGGAGCTAATTAACACTTATTAGAGGGTTAAGACCAAGATATCCTGGGTTTAGCTTTTTTCTGTACATTTTCCCATTTTCCACATTAAAAATACAAACACTGGAATTCTCCCAAGTAGCTCTTGTTCCACCTCTGTGTACTCATTTATTTCTTTTTTATCTGCACATTTAGGGTTCACATTAGTCTTTTTTTACTGTTGAATCAAATATTGGCTCTCTTTTTTGTTGCAATTTAGTATAAACATTAAATCCTCTTTGTGAGTCAGGGTATCCAGGAACCAGTCTACAGATTATGGACACGGACTGCATTATCATTTTATGTTTTGTTGACCTAAAATGCCATCCATTTGAATAAGCCCTAGTCTTCCTTTTTAATCAGTATCTTGTACATCACTAAATCACGTGCCTCAACAAATTTGTATCTCATTATATATTTCTTTGACAAGACACATTTCTAGTAAAACTATTGTCACTAGCATTAGTCCTCTACATCAAGTTTTTATAACTGTAGTCCCATATCTTTTTTAGTTTTCCTGCTACTTTTGTCAAACCAGAGAGTAGTTACCTATATTATTTCATTTCTCTCTTTGTTTCTTTAATACTTACATAATGCTAACATTATTTATGTCTTACAACATTTTCCTGTATTTGTTAAAAATGTACACAACAGACTGAGGATCTGTTCAGCCAGTTCTTGTAAAACTCCAGGGTTCTGTGAGAAGCTGGTAAGAACCTATATATGTACATACATTTAAATCAGATTTTATGTTATGGCACAATACCACTTAATTATTAATAAAATGAAAAATTCTTTAACTACTCATGATGTAAACAGATCAGATCCTCCCCAAAATAAAACCCCTAAAATATTTACAAATCTTTTATCTCTTTATCACCATCAAAAAATGCAGTCTCAGCCAGTAATGACTTTGAGTTTCTCCTCTAATTAACGTAGTTAAAAAATTGTTACAAATCTGTGTGAAACCTGGTTATTGATTTTTCCTGAAGCATGCATCAATATTTTTTATAGCCTGAAATTTCTATTACATATCAATATTTGTTTAGTCTTTTTCTACTTACTTCTACTCATTTTTTTTCATTCACCACTGAATCAGAACCAGATTCCAAGTACTATTGCTCTATTTTTGGCTACAGGGGTGTGTCACATTTTAGAGTCAGTAGAGAGCTCCCTATTTTCATTAACATTTTTCTACCTTTTCCTTTTAAGTCATGCTGCTTGTAATCCTAATGACAGATAACAAACCGTGTGATTTCAATGTATATACAACAGGAAACAAAAGATGTGGAAAGCAGTTTGCAGTTTCAAAGTCCGGTGGCCAACTGCAGATAATAATTATGAAGGAACAAGTACTTAAAAGGAAGCAGGCAGTGAATGACAGGCAGTGTGTCACTGTAATGCTGCTAGAGAGGCTCTTAGCTCACATCCTCAGTCTGGCAATTCAAAACTGATCAATTGGAACCTTGGAAGAGGAGATATTTCCATTCAGATTTATATTTTACCAATCATAAATCATGTGTCATGTAGCTAACTAGGAAAAAGCAGCTGATTTTGTTCTAATTTAAATGTTTTGTATAGAAACATTGAACACTGATTTTCTGAATTACTATTTTTCCAGGGTGATAATATCATCTAAAATAATGCAGTACTTGGCTCAGATTAGATGTGTGGTAAAAAGAACCACAGCCTCAAAAAATTGAGATCTTGCACAGACACAGAAATGTTCGTATTCAGAAACGAAAAGGAACTGGTAACTTTCCGAGCCACTGAACAACTTCAAACAGCTACCATTAAAAACAAAAACACTTTCCCACACTGAATATTAATATTTTCCAAAAATGCTCCAGATTTCTGTGCAGTAATTTAAAGCCATGCAGTGGCTCTAATATTTTATCAATGTCCTACAATGCATCTGTTTATTTCAGTTTTGTATTAAAAGGGCAGGGGGGAAAGCTTCAGAGAAGATTTCTTCACTAAAAAGAAGAGTTTAATATCAGACTTTTTATTCTTGTGATTAGATTTTGTATCACAGTCTGCACCCTCCTGTTTAAGAACCTGAAAACAGGCATTTTCTGGTTTATATTGAAACACGGGAGTCTTGAATATCTCTTCAGCTGCTTCCTAATGTTTGTTCCACAGGAAGGGAGTTAGTTCATAGCATAATGTGCTTTGTTGTATCTGCATCAGCAAAGCAGATAAGCTCAGCCTCTCTTCATCTGAAAAAAGAGCAGAGGAGTAGCACCAGGAGACAGTGCAATACTTCAGGATATTGTGAAGATTTCAGGCAACAAGACGACTTTGAGGTAAGCAGAAAAGGTCCTCTGCTACTAACATGCCTGTGCTGCTTCCTAAACTGCTAATTTTGGCACTGAAAAACGCTGTCTTGGGTGTGTTAACATACATTTTAGTACTGGGTATTCCCTTCATGCAGAAGATGGCTCTCCACCAGCTGTTTGCTGTGACACATGTGGATCAGCATCACATGGAAAGGACTAGCAGGGCTTTTTCCTGAAAACCTGATCCTGAGATTTGGCTACTTATGTACTTTGATTACACTACAGTTCTTTCCATAGAGACCTTATCACACGAAAGGGCAGGCTCCTCGTGAGTCCCAGCACGTTTCTTGCTTTGGCAGATCCCTCCTTAGAATTCTGGGAGGCAGAAGATACTTTTCAGGTCACAAGCATCATTTATGGCTTCTTGGGAGTTTTCCTGGACTGTCTACACTAGCACTTAGTAGAAGGCCTGCTGCAGTAAACTGATGGCACTAAATCAAAGCACTGACAAAGCTTCTAAAGTACAATTCTTCTGTGTGCTTCCTGTGAGCACTTTCTCTCCTACCCTCTTTTACCAGCTCTGTTCAGGGCTGAGCTTTTGGCACAGTCATTGACACACAGCTTTGTCAAGTTGTGATTTGTTTACTAAAAGTGTGGAAATACAGGATTAAAAGCTTGTTTATCACAGAACTTGTTTGCTAGCATAGGGCATCAAAGCAAGTTGTTCCGTGGCAGTGCTTTTTCAGTGTCACGGGGAAAGTGAAATCCATGCCAGACAATGCAGTGCATCAAGCCCAGGAAGCTGCAGGCGTTTTTCTTGTAAACTTCTCCTTTCATAGTCAAAATCCCAGACACTACAAAATCCCTGCAGTGTGGTGTTTCAAATGAGGTACAGCAAGAGTGGCAAAAAAAAGTGGGCATGCTCTGCTAATGAGGGCAAATTGTGCCAGCTCTGTACAAAGAATAGCGTGTTTCCACCCACATCAAACCTGAGAGATGTGGAAAGAGAGGAGAGAGAGGCTATAGTGCTGTTTATACTTTTCTGCTCACCTCAGTCTGGTGTCTTGTAGAGACCATGGATCATACCATGTCTGGTCTTGCCCTCATTAAAAAAGGACACTATTTTGTGTGGAAGTTGGATTGCCTAAGGGGGAAAGTGGCAGTATTCAGATTCTCACCACACACCCAAACATAGCATGCTCTCAGATATTGCTGCTGACTTTAACAGCAGTAATACGATTGGCAACAATCAGTTTGTGGCCTTCATTAGGTTCAGGAGTCTGGCTGTTATAAATTGTAATATTTTACAGCTACTATTCAGGGTATTTATATGCATTTTCAGACAGTGCTGCAGTGTAAGGAGAGTATCTATTTGGAGGTTTCCATTTTATAACAAATTTTGTAGTTTATATAGCATTGAACTACGCTAGACATTTTTTCTAGTATTAGACATTTTTTCATAAGTACTTTTGGTGGTAACTTAATAAATCATTCCTCATATCCTCATGTTTAAATTATATTCCCATATACACTGCATCCATCAGAGTTGATAAGAGTGCAACAGTGCATGCTCTAACTTCCAAAGAGCTGACATCTCGCACCCTCATTAGCAGGAATGTACCTAGAAGCTATAAATGCTTTCTAAAGATCCAAACAGCACAGCTCTCTGTGACTTATTCACTTCCTGCCTTCCTTCAAAAGCAGCTGAAAGAGGCACTCTGCACCTGCCTTCTCCTTGTGCTGACATCTGTTTTTAAATGAGAAAGGAGGCAATGAATGTTAAGCTGAAGGGACTTACTTTATTTATGATTGCAAAGATTCTCAGTTTGAAGAATGAGTTCAATTCCAGTGCCTTTCACCTTCCTTGCTACACAGAGAGACAAAGAGAGCATTCATAGACATAACACATGTGACATGGGGCAGTCTAATGGCATTAGAACAGTTCAGTGAAACATTAATGAATTTACAGTGATGACAGCACAACAGTGCCAGGATTTAATCTGCTCTGTGCTAAGTAATTTTCATAAGTAACCTCAAACACAAAAAAACCAGTGAGGACTAAAATTTTTCCTTTTCTGACAAGATATAATCAACTGTTTTCCTTTTTAAACCAGTAGCCATCCCCTTGGTGTTTCTCCAGTCTCAGGCTCTTCTCACCAAGCTCAGATAAGATTGCAGTTTTTCCAAGCATCTGATGGTTCAAATATATTTTTGCCCCTAATCTCCCGTGCTTCATGCTTCTTGCCTCAACAGCTGCTTGGACTGAAATACAGAAAAAAACTTGCACAGGAGAAAAAAAAAAGTATGATCTTGTCTATAGCACTACACCTTTAATCCAACCTTATATTCACATCATTTTCTTCACCATTTAAGTATGTGAGTGAGGTGGATATGTAAGGTGTTAAGTCAGATGTCAGCAAGGTTCTCGAGATGATGAAAGATGTGAGTGCTGGCCGTTTACACTAGCCTTTATCCTGCCTTACAGACATCAAAAAGGTTATTGCCATTGGCTTAAATTAGCATGGTGACAGAGACTGAAACCTTTGCTAGAATGCCCATTTCCAGAATCCTGAAGAGGAAGGTGCTGGGCATGAGGAGATAAATGTGTGTGGGAGCTTCTCTTCACAGTCTACCCAGAACAGAGGTCATACTTTAACATCCACAAAATTATTCACAAGATAAGTAATTTCATTGTAGATATCCCCCTATAAGGAGAACTATGAGTCTGTACTTCAAGCAAAGCAAAGCAGTCCCAGATTTCTAAAATTTCTGTGGTTTTAAATATATCCCATTACATTTCTCTGGAGAAATAGGTGTTGTTCCAAATGCTGTAAAGATACATATTATGAATCACATTGTCCTTTCCAAGGAAAATGGGTAATGAAACAGACAAGGAAGGGGACAAAGAGGGAAATAAATATGTATGTTTTCAGGGATCTGCTAAATCCAACTGAAGCTGATTTCAGTTGCTTAGAGGAAGGGAGGCTGGGGTGGGGAAACATGCACTGCAGTCTGCAGTGTTCATACAGAATGGGTAAATACAATGAAGCTTGCCTTCCTTTAGTGTAACATCAGTAGAACCAAGCAGTGTGGGGTGCAGTGTAGACCAGCTAATTGCACAGATACTCAAAAGTCTGGAGAGGCTGGTGTAGCACAGCAAAGGACTTTGTGGTCTGTACCCAAGACAGCAAGAGCAAAGGCAGCTTTCATAGCAGGCAGAGTTCGTTAGCAGAGCAGTAAGGTGTGAGACTGCGCTCCAGACGCACTGGAGCAGTTTTCTTACAGAAAATGTGACTCTAAGGACATTGCCATGAGAGAGGAGCTACAGAAGCAGGGCAGAGCAGAAGTGCATCCACAGAGGTTTATTTACTCCCCCATCTGCTTGTCAATTGATTTCAGTGGGAGTTCTCATGTCAGTAGGGATTCCTGGGAGAAGACAAATCTATCCTCTTTCTATCAGAAGTGCTTTGAGAATCAGATTTACAAAAATGTATTATATAGGATTGATTGCCTTCATTAGCCTCATTTCAGTAATATTATTAGATATAAATCACAAGACAATTTCTTATGGAATTACATTCTTATTAATATCACAACATCTTCATACTCCCACCAGTTATCGTATTCATCTTTCAAATGTTGGAAATCCCAATAAAATTAGCTAACTGGACACTAATAGCATGGCTCTATCTTTCACTCTCCCATATGTTCTGTTATCTTGTTTTTATCTCACTTTCTTTTTTATTGGTTTGTTTTTTGGTTTGTTTTTTTTTTAGTTGTCAAATTGTATTGCAGAGCACAGAATGCTTTTCTGGTCCTTACAATGTCTCATACATTAAAAATGCATTAGAGAAGATATCACCTACCTCAATTTGCTTTAAAAGGTCTTTTCTTCATAGCTACTGAAAATAAGACTCATGAATGCATTAATCCTGAACAGAGTAAGTGGTCTACGCCAAAATTTACTAGTAAAAGGATGATGTGAAAAAAAAAAAAAAAGTATAGCTTTCTTCTTACTCTTGGTGTTCAAAACAATTCATTGTTGATAATAGTCAGAACAATAAGAGGAACTTGGAGAGAAAATAAAATGACTTTGCCTAATTCAAACCTGGGGAGAAAATTATTTTTCCTAAACAATGAAAAAACTGCTTTCCAAAGTAGTTTTATCTCTATGGAACTGCTGGAAAAGTCATGCTGTTACATACTCCTTCTCTTTAGTATGTAGAAGGCTGGGGGAGATATTTTTTCATACATATTCCCAGGCCTGCTCTATTCCCTTTGTGCTTTTTGAGATCAGCACACAAGGTCTAGAAAGTAGGCTGGAAAAATCAGCTGCAGCTTCTCCTTGAGAGAAGGGCTCCCCAGGTGCCTCAATGGCAGCAGAGCCAGCTGTTCCCCACCAGCAGCTCGCTCCTGCTCTCCAGCAGACTGACGGACCAAGGTCGTCATGCTGACCGTGATCCCTACCTGGGGATGGGAAAGCCCTGCCTCTAGGGAATGCAGCTGGTGAGGAGCAGCAAAGCATCTCCCATCTATCCCAGAATCAGGTGCCAAAAGGTCCCTGCTGTCTCCCTGGATGTCAGGATCCTATGTGCACTTACACCCTGCAGGTTGATACGTGAATTCTTTCTAACAGAATGCATTAGCAGCAGAACAGCATGATTGCATCCAGACTGTGACATGGGGCTTCCTACAGAGCCAACACTTTCTGGTCTATTATATGGCTGAGGTTGGAAAGTACTGCTAGAAACCAACTAGGCCAAACCCCCTGCTCAAAGCAGGGTCAACTTAAAGCAGATTTTCAAGGTCACGTCTCATTAGGTTTTGAATATCTCCAAGGATGGAGAATCCACCACCTCTCTGGGAAATCTGTGCCAGTGTTTAACCATTCTCACAGAAATTATTGGGTTTTTTATGTTTAAGTGGAATTTTCTGTGTTTCATTTGCTCCATTGACTCTTGTCCTGTTATTAGGCACCACTGAAAAGATCCTGAGTCCATCCTTTTCAGTCACCTCCTCCAGGTATATATTCACACTGATGAGATCCCCGTGAGCTTCCTTATCTCATGGCTCAATCACCCCAATTATCTCACTATCTCAGCCTTTCCTGTTAGGGAAGACACTCCAGCTCCTTAACCATTTTCTTGGCCCTGTACTGGACTCTCTCCAGTAGCTCAACATCTCTCTTGTCTTGGACAGCCCAGAGCAGGACCCAGAACTCCAGGTGTGGACTCAACAGCACTGAGTAGAGGGGCAGGATCACCTCCCTTGACCTGCTGGCAAATCTCTTCCTAATGAAGCCCAGAAGGTTCTTTGTATTAAAGCTGCTTTTCAGCTCATTGACCCCACAGCTCTTATGGGTACCTGCAGTTCTATGGGTTCCTTTGACTAGGCATTTCCCTTTTTTGACCTTCAAAAGGTTTTTGTCAGCATGTTTCTCCAGTCACAAACATTTGGTATAGCAGCCACTCATTCCAGTTTTTTATCATGTGTAAACTTGCTGAGGAAGCAGTCTGTCCCACTGTCCAGCTATCTTATGAAAATGTTAAACAATTTCGGCCCCAATATCAATCTCCACTGTACACCTCTGGTGAGTGGCCTCCAGGTGAATTTGTGTGGCTGATCACAGTCCTTTCAGCCCAGCAGTTCAGGAAATTTTCAGTCCAACTCAGTCCTGTTGTCTAGTCTGGACATCTGATTTACCAGGAAGGATCTTTTGACACCAGTGTCAAAAACCTTGCTAAACTCAAGATAACAACATACACTGCTCAACTGATCTGTAGTTTCTTCTTGAAGAAAGGAGTGACACTGGCTTTCTTCCAGTCCTCAGGACCCTTCCCTGATGGCAATTTAAGAAAGGTCTTGCAGTGACATTAGCTCCCTCAGCACTCGTGGCTGAATCCCATCAGATTGACTTGCGTTCATTCTAGGTGTGTAAGGGTCCCCTAATCTGGTCCTTCTCCAACAATGGCAATTCTTGCTTATTCCAGATGTTTCCATGTCTCTTAGGTAAACAAGGAGATCCCAGAGATCCCTGAAGGTTGGTTTTACCAGCAGAGACCAATGAGAAAAGAGCACTGAGTACACTGGTCTTTTCTGTGTCCTCTGTCACCAGGTGGCCTGCCCTGTTCAGCAGTTGGCCAACATTTTTCCCAGACTGCCTTTCGTGGCTGATGTACCTGTAGAAACCTCCCTTTTTGCCCTTCATGTCTCTAGCTAGATTCAACTCCAGGTGGGCTTTGACTTTACTAACCTGATCCCTGCATGCTTAGTCAGTGTCTCTACATTACTCCCATATCACCAAACTACTTCCACCTCTTGAATGTTTCTTTTTTACCTTTGAGCTTACTGTTCATCCGTTCAGGCTTCCTCCCACCTCTGTTTTACTTCCTGCAGGTGGGGATTGACAACTCTTGAGTCTGGAAGAGCTGATCCTTGAAAATCAGTCAGCCCTCCTGAACTCCTCCTTTCTTCTGCAAGAGGGTGTCACATGGGAGTCTTCCAGGCAGGTCCCATTGTTTGCTTTCCTGTTGTCCAGGGTTGTTAAATTGCTGTCTTCTCTCAGGAGCCTGAGTTCCTTCTGCTCCTGGCATTCACACTCAGGAGATCAGTGCTGGGGCCAGTTCTGTTCAATATTTTTATTGATGACATGAGTGAGGGTGTTGAGTCTTTCATTAGCAAATTTGCAGATGACACTAAGTTGGGAGCGTGTGTCTATCTGTTGGGAGGTAGGAGGGCTCTGCAGAGAGACCTGGAATGGTTGGATAGAGGAGCAGAGTCTAACAGGATGAAGTTTAGTAAGGCCACGTGTCGCGTCCTGCATTTTGGCCACAAAACCCCTGCAGTGCTACAAGCTGGAGATGGTGTGGCTGGACAGTGCCCAGGCAGAAAGGGACCTGGGGATACGGGTGACAGCCAGCTGAACATGAGCCAGCAGTGGGCCCTGGTGNTGACTCTGTGATTCTGTGATTCTCAACCAGTTATCTCTGTTTGTGAAAATCAGATCCTGCAGAGCATCTCCTTTATTCACCTTCTCAGTCACCTGTATCAGAAATTTTATTATTATTATTATTAGGAACTTTGTAATCTTATTTTTGCATTATTGTCCATCAATGCTCTCTAGAGGCCTCTTGGATTGCTCTTGTCTACCTGTATCGAGCCATTGCAGCCATTGTGTGAGTGTAATTTGCCTCTTACTCAGAGATTTCAGAACTCAGGCTCCATCTGCTAAAGAATTCAAAGGTGAGAGTTTTCCCTTTTTTATTTCTTTTCCAAACAATTGGCAACAAACAGAAAGTCTATTTCTCAGTACCATTGCAAAGCACATGTGTTATGGTCAAATAACACAATCCTATGCTACTGTTAGTTTTGTAACAAAGAAATGTTTCTATCAAAAGGTGCTTATCACCAAAATTAAACACAATTGATAAATAGCTTGCTAATATTTTTCTGTGAGCCAGTTTTTAAATGGGTCACATTGTTCTTTTCTTTGCTAGCAACCTAAAATAGAAGTTATTATATCAACAGTGGTTTGCACATAATAAAACGCTATCTGAAATATAGTTTGGTAATGTTTTCACTTGAAAATTAAGGCTTAAGTAATATAGTTAATGTAAATTATCATAGTTCACTCTTTATTTTTCTATTTAGAAGCTATTTTCTTGATAGTAAAAATTGCAGTCAGAGTTCTGAAGAGAGAAAATGATCTTTTGGTACTGGCAATAAGGAAAATAAATATTCATGTTGAGAGTATAACATTATTGAGACTTCTTTTCCTTTCATGGGCCAAATTCTCTGCTGGCATATTTTATGCAATTCCACAGACTCCACTGGGACTTCACCAATTTTTGTTACAGAGAACATAGGACATTTTTTATTATTGTTGTAATTTTGTAAAAAGGAGGATAAAATGGAAATAGAAGCTTTGACAGCATTTTCTTTCACAGATCTTGGATTTGAGAGGCTATTTATGAACATCAAACTGTGGTCCATTTCTCCCTGGAGTATCATGCAGATGTGCAGCTGCGCAGCTGCAGCTCTTCAACACTGAGGGTTGAGCTATCCCCAGACAGCAGTAAAAAGCCAGGCACATGCAGGCCACACAAGGCACACAGAGCCATCCAAGAGTCACCACCACCTCCAGGGGAGGGGTTTTTTATGCTCAATGTGGAACACTCTGAGAAAATGGAAATTCAGATGTGCACAGGGTGCAAGTTGTTTGGCCCAGCTCAGATTTGTGCATCACATCAGTGCTGGTGAGAATTGTGCTCAGGCAATGCCACATGAGGCTGCAGAGAATTCCTTCTCAGAGAATGGATTTTCTCACTACTGTGTAAGCAGCTTCTGTTCCCACTCAGCCCTCAGTTCAGAATTAAAGGGCAACTCAGGGCTCCCCTTCAGTGGCAGAAGCTAAAGAGTAAAAATGGTCAAAGCCATTTGCAACAATGAAAAGCATAATGAGGGAAAATAAAGAGGTCTTTCCACCACCTGCTGAGGAGAGGGGAAGTGCAGGAGAAAACAGACTCAAGTACAAGGTCCTGACTATTTCTGGCACCATGTGTTAGACTCTTTAGGGATTCTTCAGAGAGGTGAACTTCACTTGCACTGAGATCAATGAAAACCTGTGCATTCAATCTGTTTCTCATAAAAAAATAAGTCTGAGTCTCTCCAGTGTGCAAGTCAGAACTGTCTGAAAGTCACAGGGAAGTGGAGGGCTGAAAGGCTAAGAGTTTTGTGCTTCTTTTTCTTTTTATACACTTTTTATTCCCACAGATCCTATGGGGAGCATAGGACTTCAGCACAGGGACAGCCAAAAAGATTCAGGGCTGTTAAAATAGTAGCTTGTTTAAATCCCAAGGTAAACTAGTTGTGCTAAATTAATCTGTGAACCCTCACATCAGATCTAGAGCCTCTGAGCAGTACAGATATTTTGAGATGATCTAATTGTGGTTGGAGAGAAGGGAGAGCGTGGGCACGAGTAACACTGTGCTGTGTGCCGCAGTGGGGTTAGCACACAGCACAGTGCAAAAAGCTGACATGGGCAACACAGCCAGAGCGCCAGGGAGCAAAGGTATCTAGGCATTTCTAAAAGTTAGTTGCTGGAATAATCATAGAATAGCAGATTTCAAATGCTTGCTAGGAAACTGAGGAAGATGTGCAAAGAAAAACTGTGAGTTTTTTGGAGTGGTGGTAGGAAAGAGCAGGGAAGGGTACTGTTGCCAACTAATAGATTAATAGACAGGAATTGTATCTTGTGGGAGTTTTTCCATCTCTTCAACAGGAATCAGAGACCCTGGGTAGCTTTGTTTTCTAAACTCAGGCAGGACCAGTTAAAAGCAGTGCCTCTCACCAGAGTGAATTAGAGGATACAAGTACTGCCATCTTTAACATGTGTTGGGAAGAAGGGGACAGGATTTGACAGGTGAGGGCTGTGCCATGGAGCTGAAGGAGATGAGCATTTGGGGAACACCAGGGTCCTTCTGGACAATGATTTTTTGTGGATCTGGTGCTGCCAGATCCTGTGGGGTGGGAGCACTACATCCATCCCCATTCACACCCAGCCTAACAAGGCACCACAAAACACCAGAAACCATCCAGGTATTGCCAATATAATCACTAACACCAAACAAGGAGGCAACAGAGAAGATTTCTAATGTACTGCTGGGAAATGTGGAATATGTGGTACATTGCTATATCCACCCTCATTGGGTGGATGACATTCAAACACTGAAATGGATGTTTTTCAAAAATTCTGGACAATACTTTTGTTTTTACCCCTCTGCACAAATGGTGGAAAACATTTTTTTAAAAAACTACACTGCAGACAGAAAAAAAATGAATAACAACTTCGCTGTTTCTGACTCCTTCAAGATGTGATTGATCATTACATTGTCACAGGTCAAACTCTGCCACAGAAAACTACAGATAATCTTCAGCTGCATTTCCTAAACCATTAATAGGATAGACAAGGCTAAGATAACAATGCACAATTTATTTTCCAAAAGCAGCTGACAGGAGGAAATGGATACCAAATGAATTAACTCATTAGAACAGTACGGCACATTTGGAAATTCAAAACAGACTGCCTGGAATGATTTAAATCCATCACAAGGTTAATGTCAGTCCCTTGCTTAGGCGTGTCAGTGTTGTAAACTAGTGATCCAGTTTTAGAAAGGTTGATGTGTGCACGCCCTGGGATTTGTGCCTTAGGGTGGCCTGGGCTTAATTAATTACATGACTTGAATACCACCCACCTATTGTGGTCCCCACAGGTTGCATAGTATGTGCAAAGGTTACATTCACAGGCACGGACACACAATAAACCACACAGACATACCAACACTTTCTAATGTAAACAAAAAATATTTGTTAGCTTGTTAAGAATCCTTATTAAAAATAGCAGGTATCTTACAGGCTGTAAATACACTTTGTCTTTAAGGAACTGCATCTATATCCAGAGCAAAAACTTGGCAGTTGTCTCAAGGGAGCAAAGTTTCTCTCATGCCTGATTTATAACCAACTGAGAATTTCTCAGAAATTGGGTTTTAACATTTGTCAGCCACAAGTTGTCAACCAAGCCTATTTTCTCGTGGTAAGCTCCCACCTATGTCTCTTTCAGAGTTACAGCAGTATATTTTTAGAAAATTGTGGACTTTCATTCAGCATACCAGACTCCATTAGAGCACTGCTAAGGTAATATCTACATTTATGGCTGTCATTAATATGGCATTTAAAAGCTTTAGTTAATTTTTTTCTTCATAGGGTAATAAGCCATAATTAAAGGAGTCAGGGGCTGTATTACAGAAACATTTGCCACCCCACGTGTAGCACAAAGATAACTTTGCAGAGACAACTGGGAGCTAAAGCAGTTCGGAGTATTTCTTCATATATTCATGGCAATAGCACAATGGCACTTGTCTTAAAAGAACATTCTAACACAATAACTTGTTCAATCACTGTATCTGAAAATGGCTTGAGTTTGATTAGTGTGTGCAGATAATGGGGACTAGACAACAGTATAGAAACGGTTCTGTTGATCTATATCTGAAGAGTCCACACACATGATCTACAAGCAGCAGCTGTATAAAGCTCTTTGCTTTCCTTTTGGTGCAGAAATCACTTCAAGGGTCATCCCCAAAACAAAAGCAATTCAAGCAGCCTATCGAGAGGAAG
>VYZP01080015.1:12717-38378 GCA_013400635.1 Hypocryptadius cinnamomeus | reverse complement strand
AAGATTACTAAGCAAATCCATTGGCACTTTCTTCCTAACTTAAGCCACAGGCTCAAATGTCTGCTAATACAAAAGTCTCTAATTTTAATTTATCTATTCTTAAATCTTCCACGCTTTTTCCTTTGCTTCAGCCTTCACAAAATGACCATAGGACCAGTCTTTAAAGGATTATGGGGCAGTTTTATGAAGCTTTTGGTGTTTATATTTCTAACTGAAACAGAGTAACTTCATTATTTTTCACTTGCTTCATCACTTCATTTGGCAACCTTTCTTGTTTGCTCTCTAAATCAACAGCACAGACTGTAGGAACAGAGCTCTCGTTGACATGGATCAGAAAACTTTCTGAATAGTTCTCCCAATTGTCTTGATAATTTTTAAATGCTCATTTTTAATTTCAGTTTTTAATTTTTTTAGAACAAGCAGTTTCTAGTAGGATTGCAATTTTTCCCACACAACACTGCCAGTACTGCAGTGGGGAATTTTTTTCCCCACATTTTCCGGATACATATTTTTATTTATGTCTGTGATCCTGTTGTCCGGGTGCTCAGTATTAATTGCAGAATTCAGAGCACTGATAAGGGAATAAATACAATGCAGATTTAATAATGCCATCTTTTTGGTTAAGGCCATTTCATACTGGACTTTACAGATGCTACATATTGACAGAAATGCAGGCAATTAAGAGTGTCCAAGTTCCAGAAAAATAATGGCTTACCACTCTGGTCTCAATCCCACAATATATTAACTCTTTTAGTCATTTGAAACTACTTGCCCCAAATGTAGCACAAATAGGTAGCAGTACCATTTAGATGCTGTGTTTTTTCCCTCTGAAGAATGAATTATGTTACAAGAACATTTTACCACATGAAATTATATACAGATGTTGCATTAGACAGATGTGGATTTCACTTAAAACCCCTGTTTAATTATGAGGCTGGAAAGGCAGGCTAAACTCTTACTTTTTTCTCTTAATTCACTTTTTTTTCAGCAATTTTTTGTAATCCTCCTTACCCAATGGGAAAGCAGATGTCCAAGCTTGAAAAAAGCACTCCTTGTTCAACCTGTATGATTTTATCTGCTGATTTTATTATAGATACTGAAAATGGATTGAAACAAAAAGGCACTATGTACACAATGAATGTGTAAAAGGATGTCTGTTTATGTGTTTTCCACCCCATAGCTCTTGCTTTGTGAAATTGCCACCTGTCAGATGGCTGGACATGCTCAATGAGATGAAATTTGGCAACAGTGGACATCACAGTTTTTGACAGATGAAGTTATTTCCATTTCATTATCTGCTCTGAGAGCCAGGGCTATGCAGTTTAGTCATTCTTTGTGCACACAAAGGAGACGTTCTTGTGGGATCTCCTGGTAAACATACACACTAATAAAATAATGTGCTCTTTGAGTATGCTTCCAAGTTGAAAAACCCCTAGGGAGTGTGCATGCCCCTCCTCCATTTCAGGATCAGAGTCTTAGGAGTAGAAGTCACATAAGTGCCTAACACAGGGTACACTATCATTCTGTCTGCTGCATTAATACAAACGTGGCAGTGTGTGACTCAACAGTTCATAGCTCCAGATAAATCTCTCAGAGTATGAAGTCTGATGAAATTTTGATTTATTATGGAAACTTCTGTCAGTATTGTAATATATTTAGAGTAAATATTTATGGTTGGACATTTTGGATGCCTCTTTTTACTCTCTTCATCTCTTCTAAAACAAGCCTTTGGCCAATCTTCCCTTCAAAACTTCAGGGTTTTAAAGTCATCTCTGCCCAATTTGTAAAGGAGTGAATCTCTGAAAGGGGGATGCCATTTTTCAAAGGGTGATTTCACAATTGTTCATTGTAAGTTCTCGCAGAGAAAGTTGTAAAGGAATCATCTCAACTGTGAGTCAAATTCAGTCTTTTAAAGTAGTTGTTAAATATGTAGATTTCTTAGAAATGGGGATAAGATGTTGTTTCCTTTATCCATTTCCTCTTTTTGGCCCTAGTCACCCTAAGTGTGAGCATGAAATAACTATTAAGTCATTTAACATTGTAATAGCCACTGGCTGATCACAAACAGAGACCTGCTTTCCGGGGCACTCCTCAGCAGGAGATGAATGTCTTTACAAAACAGCTGACGATGAAAAGCTCCTGTAGATTCATTGCTACACCCCACTAAGACATTAGGATTTGATGAAATGAAGCCGGCTCTAGTGCTGCTGAGAGCCAGCTCTTACATCTCAGCATCAGTGTTTACAGCCAGTGCTGCCTCAGGAAATGCTCCATCAGCACTAAGCATCCTTAGCTTGGACTCTATTGAATATTTTCATTCTCAGTCACAGGCAGAGCTCAAAGGCATTGAGAACAGCACCAGAAGAAGAGATGTAGCTCAAACACTGTCATGCAGTACTCTATCACCTCTGCCCTTCTGGGTGTCAGGATGGTATAACAGGCACATCTTTGTGACTGACATATCACATCCTGGTAAATTCATGTCAGTGTTCTTACTATAAGAGCATGAGTAAAGTTTTCCTTTTTGGCTGCTTCCCTTATGAAGGCAGGAGAACAAACTTAGGAGGAGAGTCACAGTATCGGCTTTCACCACCAGGATTCCTGACAGATTTTGGTATCTGCTTCAGGATGGACTCAGGTCCAGCTATCTTGTTACTCTTTGGTTTGCTGCCTGTCTTCAAATTCATGTGTGATTGTTGCAAGCAGGAAACCTGGTGAAGGCTGAATGAACATCAGTGTTCAGGGAAGCAGTTTATGCTTTCCCTGGTTTCCTCAGAGGCGGCACAGAAGTTGCTGTGGGCACCCTCTTCAATCATCTCAATTCTTCTGCAGCCCTTCTGTGGACTGGTAGGTGCCTGGGTGAATTTATAGGCTTCTAGGGGGAAAGCACTAGAAGCCACTGGCAGAAGTGCTGTTCAAAACTGATAGCCCAGTACATGCCCTTATTGTTAGACCTAAACTTCTGCAGGCTGCCTCTTGCAATTTCCTCTCCTCAGGAAGTTCTCCAGCTGGAGACACTCACACCACTGTAACATCCAGCCTTCTCCCTTCCTATGCTTTCTTGCCTTCTCTTAGTGCACCATCTTTCCCTAAACCACCCATGTCTGTCTTACCACATCCTTGTCTTTTGTGTCCTTTCTTGTTTAATTCCCATCTTTTCTTTTATCTTCTTCCTTTGTATTTTATTTTTTCACATGGCATGCAATAAATCCTCAGTGCTTGTCCCCAAAACAGATGATCATTCATCCTCCGAGACAAAAAAAAAAAAAAATCCATCAAAACTCCCCAAAACCCACACACATTTTCTGCATATAAGTGACCTTGCTATCCTGACTTTTCACATGCTTTCCCATTAACTAGAAGCAAACCCAGATTGTGTATTGCTGTGTCATGTTAGGAGTCCGGAGGTAGCACTATGAGAACATTGCATCTAATGAATTTCTAATTTCCCTCAATTTCTGCACAGCAGCCTACAGGCTGAATTTTTGTTTCAATGTGCTGTGACCTGTAACATGGATTTTCTTCGAGTTTACTTATATCTGCAAGATGAAACATATGTTTATATATAAATTCCATACTGATATCACAATATTACTTCATATCTCTGAACTTGTCCTGTGATGAATCTGATTTTGGTATCTGGTGTCATTTAATGCTGTGCAACTGACTTAAAATCCATGACTGAGGAAAACAACCCCTCACAATCTAGATTTAGTACTGTAGTACAGAGTAGTAAAAAAAAAAACCAAAAAAACCAACAACAAAAAACCGAACCAGAAGAAAACCAACCAGTAACAGCAGGTAAAACATACGTGGAGGGGGGAAATGGAAAGATGAGAGTCAAGACTAGGACAGAAGGAACAATTAGTGGCAACACGAAAGATGGATAGGAGGCAATGATCAGTTTGTAATGCTTAGTCTATGTCAAACACAAATCCTTTACAGGCAACCAGGTGTTTCCTCATCCACTGCAGGAAGCAGCTACTGAAACTCGTTAGGAAATGACAGTGACTTATAATAGCATCTGTAGGAGCAGAACAAAGAAAAGCTTTTGGCATCTGAACCTACAGCACAAAAGAACATCAGTAAATATTGTGCCTGTGGTACGGGCCAGGAAACAAATGCACCCACATCCCCACGACAGACTGATAAACCACTCACCCTGCTCCTGCCTCGGTGGCAATGCCAGTGCTTGCACACTCGACTCAGTCAGGAGTGCCAAGAGCCACATAATTCTGGGATCTGCCGATGCCAGCTTGTGAGCATAAGCATTGTGGAGATGCAGCCCTGGAAAAAGAGGTAGTTGGCTTGTTAGCCTATGTAAAATGATGTATGTGGAAGATAAAATTTTGGCAGGTATGGATTTGGGGTTGATTTCTGTTGTGCTATGTGCAGTTTACACAGCTCTCAATCAAGTAGGACTTTTGTGACTTCTGTGGTAACGCAGATTAGGGAGTTGCTTCCGTTTTTTCCATCCTGGCCTTATAAATGGAGAAATGCATTTTCTCAGGACAGTGTGAGAGCAGAGAGTGGTGCACATTTGTGTGCACACAGAGAAAGAAAGCAGAAGGGTATACTTTCTGGTTTATGGCAGAGGAGGTTTTGGCAGATGAAAAAGATTGTAATAAAATTTTGACCTTTTTGACTTACTTTTTAATTGACTTCTGCGGCAGAGCTAAACACATTCTGAACTGCCTCACCTCAGAGACCAAATAGTCATTTTCTTTTGTGGACAGAAAAGATTCAGGATTTAAGCCAGTCAGAGGTCTGGAAAAATGGAGTTCTACTTTGCACAGGAAGAGGAAACCTGTTTTGTGCTAGTAGTTAAGTTCATAGAACAACATAATAGTGTAATAGATCTGCTGATATCTTTTGTATTAGACCCATATATCTGTGAGGGGTTTTATAGGCTTTTATAATCAGAAGCTGTTGGGCACTTTTTTTTTTCCCAGCAGTCTAATTTAGGTCTATCAGAGGAGATTTGTCTGTTTGTTTTCTTTTCGGATAATATATTCAGCTTCCATGTGCATCGTGTTTGTGTGATGTCTATAAACACCTGATTTTTATTTCCTAGTAATAAAAAGGGAACACATTAGTACTATTGATAGCAATTTTAGGCTGTGCTAGGCACAGAGGGTGACTAGAAACATTTGATGCTGGCAGCTGGTTTTCACAGGTAGAAAACACTTCAAAAAATTAGGATTTAATAATGAAAAATATGTTCTTAATGTAGTCGGCCCTTTTTTTTCATGTAAACAAAGCCCACACACCATTTTAAATATAGTTATTCCTTTAAAAATGGGAGACTGATAATGAAACCATTAAAAAATGACAATTTTTAATGCCAAAACCCAGTGTTTCTCAAATGGAAACATGGCAGTTCCTTCTGAGTTGGAGTTTCCTGTATTGCAATGTGCAGTGCCTCCTTCTGTACACGAATTTCTTGTTCGGGTCACATTCACAAATGTATCTAATCCCATTAAGGAGCCCCACTCAGGTACTGTTCTCCTGTGGTTCCACAGTGAAATTTTAATAGAGAGCAAGCTTCTGTTACAGTGAAGTGTTCTACCACTCCTAGTGTTGCACAGTGTCACAGAAGCAGCATCAGAAAGGCCTCAGGATACTATTTTTCCTCTTTGTGTCTTCTGTAATGCAGAAATGTAATTTAGTTATCATCCTTGCTGCCCATCTTGTTCATGTATTGTGTCTATCTATTGCTCCAATAAAGATCATTGTCCTAATGGCCAATGATAAATTATCTTGTTCAGAGACTATCTGATTTCAATATCTGCAGGATTTAGCAAATAATTTCATAAAATATGATTAATCTTCTACCAAAAATAATTGTCTTAATCTCGGGGTCAATTAAAAACTTGCATTAGAAGGGTTATCCTTGGTTTTAAACTCAGTTGAGGATAGATTTTCTGTTAAAAAATCAAAATAAACAAACAGAAGAAAAAGACAAGGCCAGCTTCTGTATTCTGAGCTTAAATATGTATAGATCTATTCTTGCTCAGTGCATGTATTTCAGTCGTGGTCTACAGCATCTTCAGGAATTTCTCTCATTAGTAATGGAACTCCAGATTTTTCCTGCTGTCAAACATTACCCAGTATTGCTTATGAAAGAAGATCCGGCTGATTTTACATTTCATACAAACATCTGGAGTAATGCTATGCATGATATGGTATAAAAAGCAAAATACTATTTGAAGTTACTCTTGTCATGTCAGAATGACTTAAGCTTTGCTATGTTACCTTATTACATGACGTTTTAAAAAAAAAATCTTCTAGGAATCAAAAAATAAATATTTACTGTTGGGATGGAATGCAAACTTTTTTTTGTCCTATGCCCTTCAAGTCTTAGACTTTTCTGCTACTTCTTATGGACATTCATGGTGCTTTGCTAGCCCTTGGAGTAGACATTTATTATTTCAAATCCTAGAAGATGCCTCTGTTTTCTTCTTACAGTATTGGCAGAAGTGTTACCTTCTGTAAAAACATAAGATAATCAGCATCTAATGCAACTAGTTTCTATTTCTAGTTCACTTACTGTTGAAATAAAGTGGTTTTCATCTTTCTTTCCAATAGTAATTAGGTCAGAAGGAGAGTTAGAAGGGATATCCTTGTATTGTTCCCTTACATAATGGTATCAGCCTAGTTTTTTGCAAATTTTCTCCATGTATATATCAGTTATAGAATTCTTGGATGAAAATGAACTTCTTCCACACTTGTGAATGCATTCCACAAAATCCTATTTTCCAGTACCTAAGAATACCTTCTATAGCAGTACTAAAGACCTTTCTGTATTTGTAGGTAGAACATAGCCCCCTTAATGCTGATAGAGCATGGCACTGCATACAAATTACTTTGCCTTTTTGTAAAACAAGTTTGTTTTCAGTGTACCCGTTTAAGATTTGCTGCCTCTCATCTAAAGAGATGTGTTTGGTTCATAACAAGGGAGCTGCTTGTGATTAAGCATTTAAAGTATTACCATTTATTTCTCTGTTTTAAGTATGCAGATGGTGTCCCATCTCTTGCCTTCCCCCTGCCTTTTTTTTTGCCCTTCAACTTTCTTCATTTCTAGGGTATGGAATTCCTTTGCTATATTGCAGCCTTTGCATTTTTTCTTGTAATATAAAGCTACTGATATAGTTAATATTTAATATCTCCTAGAAGGTAGATGTTGAAATATTTTCCTAGAGCTATTCTAGTTCTCGTCTAAGATTTGGAGGGAGAATGAGTGCCATGCTTATTACTGTTGTTATAGGAGAGCTGCTTGTTATCTTCTATTTGAGGTCAGACTAACAGGTGCCTTGAAACCCCTTCTTTTCCTACAGAATCTGTTTGACCAGTTGTAGCTGACAAGTCGTGTTTCCAACTGCAGATCTTAAGTTTTGCCTTGGTTAAATCTCTCCCTTTTCTAATTAAGAAAATGTCTTCTTTTTATGATTGCCACAAAGTCCTGTCATCTAGTTACCAAAGACTTTCCTTATTGCCCTGTGCCTCTGCATTTCTCACAACTTCCCTGGAGACTAGAAAATGGAGAAGGTCTGTACCTTTGTGGCATCGTCACTGCTTTTTGCCACCTTCTGTGGTACCTCCAGGGCCTCTCTTCTGCTCACTCAGTTCCTCCACTTCCAAAACCATCCTGAATCATCTTGGCAAGAGAGAGTTTCTTCAGAGAATGTTTCAGATGACCTCAAAAATAGGACATAGGGCAATGGAGGGGGTTAAAATAGCCAAATAAGTGTTCTTTACCCTTCTGATTTGGAAGGAAAATTACTTCTCATTCTAGATGGAGCAGTTTAATTCTGAGCAGGACTTAAAAAACAGGATGCATGAGTGAGATGCCAAAGAATTTAGTATCACCAGGAATAAGTATGTCCACCTTGTCATTAACAATCACCTCTTCTCTAATGTCAGATACTGTGGAAGGACACCAGCAGGTTACCATCAGAAACTCTCTATTGTTATGCTGTTCTTTTTAAATTATCCATTCCTTTGCAAAACTGGGCAACAAATAGAACTCAGCTTTAGGAGGGGTTGGCAACTGCTTAGTTGGAGTACAGACACTTTAATGAACTAACAAAAAAGTAGGTTGTAGGCTAGGAATCGATATTTTGCACTCAAACTAAATGACCTGGGAGGCAGAAGAAACAAGTAAGTGATGACTTTTTGGTATTTGAGATCCTTAATTAGGCATATACTAACAGTTAGGAGGTGGCTCCTCTCGATGGGATGTGAGGCACCTCAACCTATTAACTCTGTAAATGAATGTTTAAAGGACATTAAAGGAGTTTTGCCAGTGTTTTTCTTTCAACTGTTATCCAAATGAGCAAAGCAGGTTGAAGAATGTGTGAAGTGATTAATTACACTAATTAAAAACACTTTATTTACACTTACTCTATAATTTATCATTACTACTTTTGTCAGTTGATCGAAGGTGAGTGAAGTGTTGTTTATAATTGGTATGGGAGCTAATTAAATGGTCGTTCAAGCATGTTTTGGTCTATTTCCTTTGTCAATTAGAACTGGCATCGTAATAGATGACTGACCAAATGGAGATGTATAGCACAATAGTAGTGCTACACTTTACTACTTACTCAGAGAAGCAAATGGGAAGCCAACTGACTTTAAATCTGAAGAAGAAAAAACCCTTCTCCTTTCACTTGCCTGCTATTTTTGTTTGTAACTTCATATTAAAAACTCAGGTAACAAACATGCAATTACTTCACAGAGGGTGACTAGGTAGATGTTTCTGTTGTTTGTACTGTAATTATTTTAGCCAATTCAGAGGTAATTATTGCATAGATTTGGAATACTGAATTAATCATACCATTATTTTGCAATAATATAGCACTATATGTAACTTGTCATTATCTGATATTTATTTTATAATGGAAAAACTACCAGATAACGTCTTATTGCATACTTGTTCCACACTAAATTCTGCTGTATAGTGTAATACATTAATCCTGTTTCGTAAATCAGCCTTTTTATTTGTTTTGTTTGTTTGTTTTGGAGATTTACCGTACTATTGCTATAGTATTATCTTGAATTGTTAGATACTGAGAAGCTAAAATGTTTGAAGTATTCCCTAAGATACTGTGGTCTAAGGATTAGGAAACGGGACCAACTTTTCAGATGTTTGACAGATAGACACTAGGGATAGATTGTCAGTGATACCCCCAAGAGAGCAATTTCTGTTGTTTCTTTTTGGGAGTTCCTCCTTTACAAGAAACCCACATTCATCTGACTGTTTAGCTTTGTGACACAGCAACGGTGCTACAATGTGACAGAAAAACTATAAAGATCTCAGAGTTTGTAATAGAGTTAATCCACACTCCTGCAACCTTAACTTGCTCTCCTGTAGTTTAAATAGTATCACAAACGCTGATTGTACTTACATCTTATCAGACTTTCCCTTGGGAAACTGACCTTAAGAACAAAGGGGTCCTGCTAGGCTGGACACACTTAACGAAGAAATCTTAATGGCACAGGAGTAGGCTATCCTTATATGCCAAAAGATGAGCTGATGTGGAAGAAGACCAGCCTGGCTGAAGAGGGAGCTTTTGCTGGAACTCAGGGGGAAAAGGAGAGTTTATGACCTTTGGAAGAAGGGGTAGGCAACTCAGGAAGACTACAAAGATGTCAATTGGTCATGCAGAGAGAAAATGAGAAAGGCAAAAGCTCACTAGAACTCAATCTGTTAACTGCTGTGAAAGATAATATAATGTGTTTATATAAATACATTAACAACAAAAGGAAGGCCAAGGAAAATCTCCATCCATTATTGGATCTGGCAGGAGGGGGAACATTGCCAATGCCATTATTGGATTTGGGCAGGAGGGGGAACAAGGCTGAGGTATTTAATGCCTTCTTTGCCTGAGTCTTTATCAGAAAGACCAGTTATCCTCAGAATAACCAGACCCCTGAGCTGGTAGACAGACATGGGGAGCAGAATAGACCTCCTGCAATGCAGGAGGAAGTTGTGAGTGACCTATTGTGCCACTTAAGACACTCACAAGTCTATATGGGGCAGGATGGGATTCACCAGAGGGTGCTGAGGGAGTTGGCTCACCAAGTCACTCTCCATCATTTATCTCATCAGTTATCACGATGGTTGACCAGGGAGGTCCCACAACAGGCGGCTGGCAGATGTGATGCCTGTCTACAAAGAAGTGTTGGAAGGAGGAACTACAGGCCTGTCAGCCCATCCTTGGTGATGGGGAAGATTATGGAACAGATTATCCTGAGTGTGATCACATGGCACATATAGGACAATCAGGGGATCAGACCTAGCCACAACAGGTTTAGGAAAGGCAAGTCCTGTTCACCAACCTGATCTCCTTCTATGACCAGGTGACCTGCCTTGATTATGAAGGAAAGACTGTGGATTTAACCTACCTGGACTTCAGTAAAGCTTTTGATACTCTCTTCCACAGCATTCTCCTGAAAAAACTGGCAGCCTATGGCTTGGACTTGCATTAAAAATTGGAATGACGGCCAGACCCAAAGAGTGGTGGTGAATGTTGCTGCATTCAGTTGGTGGCCAGTCAGTTGTGGCCACAACTGGAGCCAGTCCTATTTAATATCTTTATCAACAGTCTGGACAAGTGGATGGAGTGCACCCTCAGCAAGTTCATGGTTGACAAAAGTTGGGCAAGAGTGTCAATCTGCTAGAGGGTAGGCAGGCTCTGCAGAGGGATCTGGGCAGGCAGGATCGAAGGGCCAAGGCCAGCTGCATGAGGTTCAACAAGGTGAAGTGCCGGGTCCTGTACTTTGGCCACAACAGCCTCGTGCAGCTCTACAGGCTGGGGGACAAGTGGCTGGAAAGCTGCCCAGTGGAAAAGGACATGGTGGGGCTGGTTGACAGCTGGCTGAGCATGATCCAGGAGTGTGTCCAGGTGGCCAATGGCATCCTGGCCTGGACCAGCACTAGTGTGGCCAGCAGGACCAGGGCAGTGATCATCATCCTGTACTCAGCACTGGTGAGGCCACACCTCAAATCATGTGTCCAGCTTTGGATCTCTCAATGCAAGAAAGACATTGAGGTGCTGGAGCATGTCCAGAGAAGGGCAGCAGAGCTGGTGAAGAGTCTGGAGCACAAGTCTTATGAGGAGCAGCTGAAGGAGCTGGGGTTGTTTAGCCTGGAGGAACAGAGACTCAAGGGAGATCTCATTGCTCACTACAACTGCCAGAAAGGAGACTGTAACCAAGTGGAGGTTGGCCTCTTCTCCCAGGCAACCACCAACAGGATAGGAGGAAATGGCCTCAAGCTGCATCAGGTGCGGTTCAGGTTGGACATCAGGAAGAATTTTTTTCACTGAAGGAGTAGTTAAGCATTGGAAGAAGCTTCCCAGGGAGGTGGTGGAGTCACGGTCCCTGGAAGTGTTCAAGAAACGACTGGAAGTGGCACTTAGTGCTGTGGTTAATTGACAAAGTGGTGTTCAGTCAAAGGTTGGACTCGATGATCCTGGAGGTCTTTTTCAGCCTTAACAATTCTATGATTCCAACATGTGTTTGTTTTTAAAACTTCACTCGTGATCTGGTAGTATTAGAAATATTACAAATTTAATAGGATGAGCTTCATTGCCCCCCATCTCTAATCAGTGTCAGTGTACTGAATCAGTTTCTCAGCACTTAGAAAGCTGCTTATCTTCTGACACTGGTAAGCTCCTTGGAGCCCAAGTTCCTACTGGCTTTCTTGTATGAGATACTCTTCTGCTTATGACCACCATGGGCTATGATTCAGTGGAGCTCTTACCCTCAGGTGGAAGGGAGGAAAACATTTAATGACTCACCAGCTCTGACTCCCAAACAAGATTCCTGTCTTTTCAACTACTGTTGGTGCTGATGCCTATTTTTTGTAATCTCTCAATGAAGCTTCAGTCAGCATTATGACTGTTTATTGAATCAAAATTCAGTGTGTTGATGCACTTTGGTCTTTGTTGGTTTTGGTTTGATTTTTTTAGCTAGAACAGTATAAGCAGGTACTGGGAAGTATCTTAATATTTTGCTGCTCTGCTAAAATATTTTTGCTTGCAAACACTTGCCATTCAAGAATAATTTATTATAAACATAAATTAAAAATTAAGTTTTTAGGTTGTGATTTTGTTTCCTTGGTTTGATTTTTGTTTTTTTTTACCCTGAATGATGTAAGAAGGAAGAGGACATGGTCTGAAGAGAGCAGAAATGACAAGCAAAATATTTTATTTTCAAAGAAAATATTGCTCTTGGAAATTAAAAAGACAAATGTTTTCATAATTTCATTTTTTTCCTCACTTTTGACCCAGTCATGAATTATAATAGTAGCCTGGATTCTTTGCATCACTTTGCTTCCCGTAATCAACTCCTACTGTGAGGTCCTTGAATTAATAATAGTCTCATCATTTAAGACCACTCACTTCCTTAGTTTGGTTTCTAAATAGCTACACTGCACCTTATTGCAGCATTGTGCATTGTATTTTCAGAAGGAAAAGCAGTGGCCCCTGCAGGAATCCTGCCAGTGCAGATCCCTGTCCCTCACAGGCCAGGGGGCACAGCTCAGCCCCAGCTGTGCCACAGGGCTCACCCTGCAACCCTGGCCTCCTGCTTACCCTGGTTCCCCCTTGGCATAAGCAGGCAGATGCTGTGGAAGCTCTCCTCTGCTGTGGTTTGCCTGGAGCTCACCAGGTTACACTGATGGCCACATGCAGTGTTCTCTCAGTGCCAAGAACCAGGCTGGTCAGTGTGATGTCAGACTGTTTTGTCAAATGCAGTGTGGCAGGAAGACAGCAAGTGTGGGCTTCAGTGCTGCTCTCTTTACTAAGAGAGCACTGCATCTTCTCCTCTTCCCCATTTGGCTTGAAGTGTGCAAGGTACTCTCAGGTCCTCCACATCTCTTAAACTATTAAGTTTTGAAATACAAAAAATAATACCCATATAATAACCAGCATAATCGGCAGTAAGAGGGGTAGGTAATATAAACTAAGGGAAAGGGCTTCACAGAATGCCCCCTCTCCTCACTGCCTGAATGGGAGAGTCATTTTCCTCTAACCCTGTCAATGCCTGCCAGCACCTGGGCCTCCAAACCACAGAAGAAATTCCTGTTTCCCTTCTCTGATCCTAGAAAAGTCCTCTGCTCTCCATCACCTCTGAAGTTTCTTTGTGGGTTGGCTCCCTGAATATCCTCCATCTACATCTGTTCTCTTCTTGCCTGGTCCTCTCTGTGCTCCAGCAGCTGTCACTTAAGTGCACTTTGTGTCCCAAGCAAGACACCACCCTCTCCCTCTCCTTCCAGCTCCTTTCTGAGCTGGGTTGCAGAGGCCAAGGTGAGCAAGGTAGGGAGGCTTGCACACTGTTCTTCTCAAGGATAAGAGGAAGAGGAAGGTATTGTCTGCAGTATCTGTCCTCCAAACTGGAAACAAGTTAAAGAGTTGATTGCTCTACCCTGCTCCACCATTTGAAGTCAGTCCACAGAGGTGTCTCTTGCAGTTATGATGGCTCTGACTCAGTTTCCTGAATTTTCACTCTTACCTCTACTATTTTAATAAAGGAGGAGAGTGGCACAAACTGAATCAGTGAAAAATTGGTACTGGTACTATCAACCCTGAATAATCTAACATCAATATTCTTTCACAAGGAATTTTTTTTTTTAATGTGGTGGTGAAAGCATAAGGGAGAACAGGTATTTATATCTTCCCCATAGTCTCAAATAGAAAGCAAACTACAAAATTTTAAAGCGATACTACAGATCGATATCTGCTACACTAAATCTTATAAAGCCTGAAGTGTTTGTTTTAAATTGAACAATTGCAGTAATTATGTCTTACAAAGGGACCAAGTAAGACTGAATTGTGCTAGCAGTTAACTAGTGATTTCCAGTGCATAGCTGAAAATTGAGAATTTCCAGCTGCCTTAACTCTTCTGAAAGCAAATGAAAAACAGTTGGATGAACAGAGTTTAAATTCTAGCCTGGAAGAAATGATAGATTATTGTCAAGAGCCATCAGTGTACAGGACACAAACAAACTTCTCTTCTGAGTGAACTGCAGGCTCTTTGAAAGGTTTGGTTTTACCTTCAGATTGAAATCTCAGGAATGTTAATGAGAAAAGCAATCCATCTTTTCCCTATCAGACAAGGCGGGACTGCTTGTAGTCCCTGAAAAACGAACTTGTGTGTTTTCATGGTCACTCTGATTGATCTCAAATGTATCTTCTAGTTTGTATGCTTGATTTAGGGCTTTGCTATTTACAGGTGAGCAACCATTACTCTATTCTACACTTGCTTGGGCTTATTTAAAATTCTAGGCTTATTTAAAATATATATCTGTCTCTCTGAAATTACTTTGTAATTATTGAAACATATGTTCATTTTAATTGTTCATTACTGCTTGTTAAGGTAAAAAATAAAAACTGCTAAATAAAACCAGTATTTTAGTGAACTTCAAACTACGTGTGCCAAACTTTTTACATTCTTTTTTTCAAGGGGTTGGATAAGTTTCTTTAAGTGCATGGAAATGTTTAAACTAAATGGTGCAGGGAACCCATGTATGTGTTTCTAGCTGGCAATGTAAATCCCCTAGTGAGCCACAGTAATATGAAAGCAGCACTTGAAAGCCAGATGCAATGAAAATTTAAACATATTGCATTCATAGCATGTGATAGTTTAATCATTATTTAAGCTTTAGAAATGTCACAGCATAATTACTTTCAGAATGAGTACAAACACTTTCATGGGCAAAAATTGCTTTCTTCTTGCAACTTTTGCTTCTCATGGGAAACTTATGCCTTTGTGAAATTTCTGAACTTGATCTTGTTCATCACTTGATCACAGAAAAATTCTCAGTGAAAATTCAAAATCCAAAAGATTGAAATAAACCCTACAGATCTTTTTAGAACTAAGCATGTATTTTCTTTATGCTCTTAAAATAAATAAAAAAAAATCTGTGAAAGTATATCTTTCATTAAAGAATAAAATTTGCAACAAAACCAGTTAAATGGAAAATGCTAAATAAACCCTATTTGCAGAGCCAGGGAATGGAAAGTACCAAAGGCTGGATTTATAAGCACCCATAGAGGATTAAATTCAGCTCTCCTGTGGATGTGATACATTTTTACTGCCCTCACAGCATACATAGAGCTCTACCTTCTTCTGTACTTGTAAGGAAAATACAGGGACCAGAACTTATGTTCTAATTTTGTCCTGTATCTCGAATGTTCTGATGAATGCCATTGATTTTGCAGTATAAATTGTGTTGATATGTAAAATAGCGTCAAAATCCCAGTCTACATTTAGATGCAAACACTTCCTCTTTACATAGCCTACTACGATTTGTTTATAATACAAGCAGTTCAGGTTGGATTTGGAAAATAGCAGTTATAATGGTTCTGCCATTTCTGAGAAATGGGCTAGAGGAAAAAATACTCTCTGTGTAATTCGGGGGTGGGGTTGTTTGCACGTTTTCTATGTGGAAATCTTTTTGGAACAGCTTTACATCCTCATAGCAAAGATTTAAAGGTCATAAAAACTGGCTTTGTATCAGGAATCTACTGGAAGTTATTTCTGGTAAATTCATTGGAATTTTTCCATTGTGAGTCTGTTTAAAACTGAACTTACCACATGTTCTGTAGGAGCAAAATCACTGTAATCATTTCACATCTCTTAAGGCTTGTGTCACCTTCTGTGCTCTCGTGATTTTGTTAGTGCTAACCAGAAGATGAACCTGTCATCCCTGTGGAGCCACTGAGTGTGCTACACATGACAGCTGTTGGGTTGAAGGTAACCTATGCAATGGCCAAGGTATAACCCTTTTTCCTCCTCTTGTATTTCATTTCCTGGGCCCAGACACTGAAAGAGACTACTATCAGTGAAGAGAGAGAGAGAGGATTAAGTGTGTATTCTTTAATGTAGCTCTCTGTGTATCATAGTCATGGAATGACAGAATGGCTTGGGTCAGAAAGAATCTTCAGGATCATCTAGTTCCAACCCCCCAGCTGTGGACTGGGACATCTTCGTCTAGACTGGGTTGCTCAGGGCTCAATCCTACCCGGTCTTGAACACTTCCAGGGATGGGTTATCCACATCTTCTTTGGACAACTTGTGCTATTACTTCACCACCACAGGGAAGAATTTCTTCCAAACAGCTAATCTAAAGCTACTCTGTCACTGTGAAGCCATTGTGCTCCCACTACATGCCCTTATAAAAAGTCTCTCTCTGTCTTTCTTGTAGGTTCCCTTCAGGTGCTGGAAGGCCACCCAAAGCCTTTACTTTTCCAGACTGAACAATCCCAGTTCTCTTAGCCTTTCATCATAGCAGAGGTGCTCTATCTAACTTAGTGGCTCTCCTCTGGACTTGCTCCAACAGATGTTCTTCCTGTGCAGGGATCTCAGAGCTGGATGCAACACTGCAGGTGGGGGTCTAAGCAAAGCAGAGCAGAGGGACAAAATACCTCCCTCACCCTGCTGCCCACACTGCTTTGGATGCAGCCCAGAACATGGTTGGCTCTCTGGGCTGTGAGTGCACATGGCTGGGTCATGTCCAGCCATTCCAGCACCCCCAAGTCCTTCTGGGCAGGGCTGCTCTGGATCTGTTCATCCCCCAGCCTGGGTTGATACCAGGGTTTACCCTGATCCAGGAATAGCACCTTGCACTTGGTCCTGTTAAACCTCACAAGATTCCCATGCACCCACTTCTCAAGCATGTCCAGGTCCCTCTGGATGCAATCCCGTCCTTCAGGTGTGGCAACTGCACCACTCAGCTTGGTGTCATCTGCAAATCTGCTGCAGGTGCACTTGATTGCTTTGTGGAAAAACTGGGAAATTTGCTATGTGCGTGTGCTAAGCTAAATCACTTGTACGTGAACCTAATGAAGATTAGAACATGTTTTAGTTTCACAGAACTGTGGAAAGTGTTCATGGTCCTGACATGCCCTTCAGTCTGGCAGTCCCAGCTCAGGCTCGCTGCCTGTACTTGGCTCTCCCACTATGCAGTGCTGCGCTGGGGAAGATAAGATAGCTGAAATATAGTCATCAAAGATTCACTGAGATCAGGGTGTGTCCTGCATGATGAGAAGAGTAATTAATATTTTAAAGGCTGTCATCCATCCCTTCAGGCACCAAAGTATTACATCACTCTGTGTTCAGGACAGTGGCAGTGGTAATCAATAGATCTAATTTGCTGGGGGCTCAGGGAGGGACAAGTTAGCATTTCCCAGGCAGAATGACTGGATATAATTAAGAGAAATAAACAAGGCTTATCCTTAGGGGGGAAAAACCCTCATCAACTATTCTGAGTTGAAAAGCAGGAGTTCTCTACCAAACAGTATGGTTGGATTTGTTCAGGCATAGAATTTCTTCACCAGTCAAAATGATACATTTCTTGCAAAGAAAGCAGTGTGGTCTGTTGCTTGAACATGATGACTGAGTGGTAAGGAAACAGAGTAATGCATGTATTTTTATTACTGAAAAGTCAAATTCTGAAAATCTGAAGGAGATACATCTGATAATTTCAAAAGTCACTTCACAGGTAATACAGGTATGCTCTTTCACTGAGGCTTTCTGACTGCTCTCAAATCCTGTCCCCACAGGGCCCAGCCTCCTCTCCCAGAGTGCACTCCAGCTCAATTCCAAACCTGAAGGATCCTTCCAGTACTCAGCCAGCTACCACAGCAACCAGACCCTCGCCCTGGGCGAAACAGCGTCCGCCCAGCTCCCGCCCCGCAGCAGTCAGGCCAGAGGTGCCATCCAGAGCTACAGCCAGGTACGTGTCCTAAGCAATTGTGGTCTCTCACACCTGAAATTGTGTGGAGCAGCTCCCAGGAAAGAGCTGTTCGGTGCTTCCCACACCTGAACTTCTGCCTTTACTTTCTGTCTTGTTCAACACACCTGCAGCAGGGTGGAGTTACCATCTTGATTTTTGTAAATCTCCGGTGGGTTGACTTGCATAGTAATAAAGTAATCCTGATTATCAAGATCTGCACACCATATTAAATTACTTGCTTGCATATATATTTTGGTAATAGCATGTTCAAGCATTTAGTTTTCAAAGCAAATTTAGGTCCCTGCGCTGATTAGGAGTCCATCCTAAAGTCTAGGACCTGGCAGCATTGCCACATTACTGAAAGCAGTAAGCACCAGGAAAGAGAAACAAAGCCAGGCTGACACCAGACATGAAACCTGCCTGGGACACCAGGCATCACATGGTGCTATGGCCTCATCTCAAGTGTAGGAAACATTTTTTTCACCACATATTGTAGGACTGTCGCCTCTATATTTGAAGCATTTTTAAAGATTGTCTCAGATACTCATGAAAACTTTGTAAATCCCTCTACCTGTCTAAACCATCTCTCCTGGTCTCACCTTCTGTGCTTTTCACTGTGACATCAAAGCCTCTCAGGAGAAAGTTAAGCTTCACTTTAGACAAAACGTGTTCATGCCTCTGTACCTAAACAAAGTCTAACTGGCTTGTGTCGGTCAGCACTGGTTATTTTCTCTGTTTAGATGCTAGCAAAGCAGATCATCTCAGTGTGATACCAGGACATTTTGCAGTTCAGGATTCTGTAGAAGAGAGTAGTTACTTGAATTTCAAAGCCTTAAATTGCTAAGAGATTTCAAGTATTACAGTCATTGCACATTTTGTGAGATACTGAGACACATACAATATTCTATTCTCTCAATTTTCTCAGAAAAGCTCCCTATTCTCTAAGACTGAAAAATGAAATAAACCACAGTTAAATTAAATTTCAAATTTTGTAGGTAAGAATAGAGTCCAAATATTAACCCAGCACTGGCCATCAGTGAATCATGTCCCCAGGTGCTACATCTGAATGTCTTCTAAATACCCTCAGGGATGGTGACTTGACAACCCTTTCAGTGAAAAAAATTCTTCCTGATGTCCAACCCGAACCTCACCTGATGCAGCTTGAGGCCATTTCCTCCTGTCCTGTTGGTGGTTGCCTGGGAGAAGAGGCCAACCTCCACTTGGTTACAGTCTCCTTTCTGGCAGTTGTAGGAGCAATGAGGTCTCCCTTGAGTGTCTGTTCCTCCAGGCTAAACAACCCCAGCTCCTTCAGCTGCTCCTCATAAGACTTGTGCTCCAGACTCTTCACCAGCTCTGCTGCCCTTCTCTGGACATGCTCCAGCACCGCAGTGTCTTTCTTGCATTGAGAGATCCAAAGCTGGACACATGATTTGAGGTGTGGCCTCACCAGTGCTGAGTACAGGATGATGATCACTGCCCTGGTCCTGCTGGCCACACTAGTGCTGGTCCAGGCCAGGATGCCATTGGTATTCTTGGCCATCTGGGCACAAGCTGGCTCATGTTCATTTACCTGTATCAGCACCCCTGCGTCCTTTGCCACTTGTCCCCCAGCCTGTAGAGCTGCATGAGGCTGTTGTGGCCAAAGTACAGGACCCGGCACTTCACCTTGTTGAACCTCATGCAGCTGGCCTTGGCCCTTCGATCCTGCCTGCCCAGATCCCTCTGCAGAGCCTGCCTACCCTCTAGCAGATTGACACTCCCAGCCAGCTTGGTTTTTTTTCTGCAAACTGATTGAGGGTGCACTCCATTCCCTTGTCCAGGTCATTGTTAAAGATATTAAACAACACATCCCTGGGGAACTCCACTTGTGGCAGGCCTCCCACTTGATGCAACCATTCACCACCATTCCCTAGGCCCGGTCACCCAGCCAGTTTTTTACCTAGTGAAGAGTGCACCCAGCCATGCCATGGGCTGCCAGTTTCTCCAGGTAAATCTTGTGGAAAATAGTGTCATCTGGAGTTGCGCTTTTTGAAAAGCATGATACCCTGGGGGTTAGCCTGAAAGACTGTAATGCAGTCTTCAAGGAGGCTGGAAAAATAAGATGATGGAAATGGAGCAGGTTATGGGAGCAACAGAAACAAAGCAGAAGTGAGAGAGGAAGGACAAAGAATCTTTTTTTTTTTAAAAAGGCAGGAAGGAAAATCGTGAAGATTTGTAAAGGTTAGAAATAGATATATTCTTAATATAAATTCTGTTATACTCATTGATAGAAAAAAATGAATTTATGGAGGGGGAAGAATTAATGACTTAGATTTTTTTTTCATTGAAATTACACTCATCAGACATTGCTTAGATCTGAAAAGCTCTCATGAACCATCAACTTCAGAGAGAACTGGTTTCCTTCAGAAAGATAATTCGTAAGTTAGAAAGGAAACATTTCCTATCCTTTGTTTTTCTTGGTATGAGAGGACAGAAAATATATTTTCTTTTTACTTTCATACACATTGTAGGATAGATATTCCTGCAGGAAAATAATTCAGAGAATTTAATAATTTTTCACACCATGATGCTGCAAAAGATGCCTGACAACTTCAGATGAAATAAAATATATTTTGAAAATACTAACAAACTACCATATAAACTATTAATTAATACCATTAAAAGTATATAAAAGGGGTTTTAAAAGAGGTAAACAGGAAGAGGAAAATTCAGAAGTCAAAATTTAAAAATTCTGAATATAACCATTGCTGATCGCACAATTAGAGGGAAAAAAAAGTCAATCCTTAGAATTGTTTCACTATACTTATTATAATCAAAATAAGCCTCAGGAGCTGAAGCTTCTCAGATTGTGATAATTTCCTTTGGTATTTGTGTGCAAGGAATATAGCTATCTCTCAACATGAATGATAGTCCAAATGCTTGGAAAAAAAAAAATTAAAATAGTCCCAAGGCCAGCTGTGACAGCAAGAACAATTTGTGAAAATGCAATTGTATAAAAAAGAGAAACTAATTAGTCTTGAGACTTCCTGTACAGTGTTGCAAAGTGCAATCTAACATTTTTGTCAGTTTGGTGGAGTTCATTATAGATCCTAGAGTTTTTCCAGTGCTTTGCCTACTTTAGAACACAAAACTTTTATCTTCCAAATACTACTGGGATAGGATTTCTTAGCAAAAACTGCTCCTCTGGCAGGGAATTACTCTACGTCACCACTGAAAACTGCTTTTTAAACTTAGTGTCCAACCAGGTTTAGTGCAACCTTGAGAATTATCATCTCATGATGCAGAGATATCAAAGGAGTATAAAGTATAGCATGTATTAAAAAGAGTGATCTTCTGCATGCTCTGCCATGTGTTTGCAAGGGGACAGGAAAGGAAGTTTACATTCTGGATGAGAACTTGTTTAGCTGCTGGTAATGTTGCAGTCTTTTCAGAGGCTGTGGCAGCAACACAGGTAAATCCCTACTGTGTATTATCCTGTGCACCTGATGCTTTTGGACTGAATAAGCTGGCACAGAATTGGAAAACCTTAAAAACAAAAAAGTATATGGAAATTAAAGGTGATTAAAAAGTCTTGAAAACCCATTTTACAGTTAGTGTTCTAACTTGTCCCCTTTTCCCTAAAAACAAGTTTGTCAGACCACCACACCTCACTAGCAAATGAGTGCTAGAATGCATTCAGTTTTTAAGCAGGAACTGTATACTGGCTACAAGGTAACAGGCTGCTTGATAACCTACCCAGACAAAAGCTAAAATAAAGACTTCCCTTCTGGTAGGTATGGCAAATGATGATGTGTTTAATACCAAATTCCAAATATAAACATAAGAAATTTTTTTGTCATAAAGGAAACAAGATGAAATCTTAAGACAGATTACTCTTATTACAGCACTTGGAGAACAATTCACTAGTAGAGGTTATGGCAGTGGAAATCTGCAATGCTGCTTTGATTCTACCATAGATAATGACTGTAGCATTCACTGCTGCTTTAAAACCAGAGATGGACCATCTCTGGACACTGAAAAGATCTCACACAGTTCTGTTTGTGGATGTAGAAGACTACAATTACCTACCTTCATCTATATGTATGACCTTTGAGAGCAGGATCAGGTAGGCTGACAAATTTTCTTAACAGTGTTGGAATTTTGGAATGGAACAATGGAACAAAATCAGGAGAAAGAGATGGAATAGGCCATATTTGAGGGATGCAGAGGTCTAGTCTGGCATCTGTTATTGTATAAGAGCATTTGAACATAGGTAGGTATCATCTTTCTAGTCAGGTCAGGAACTTACAAATTACATTCAAGCAGTCTGGCAGAAGAAAGGCCCTTCTATAGGTCCTGGCCAAAGACTGAAGGGTGCATTCCAAGACTACAGAATGTTATGCAATTTCCATGCCCTCTTCTACCCTTTGTAAGAATGTCGATTGAAGCACTGGAGCACAGCAGAGTGATGCCTTGAGTGAAACCTTATGGAAGGTTCTTTGGGCTTACAGGAAAAAAAGTAGCCCTTGAGAGACTGGCAAGTCTAGCAGTCTCTGAAAAAGCTCAGAGCATCACTGAGACTGTGAAATGGAGCTGCACCCGTGGAATGTGTCTAGAAAACCCTAGTCAGGATGAACACGTTTTCTGCCTAAAGCTGCCAACACACACCAATAGTTAAAAGCCAAAGGGGCCTGGAGGGAGGTTTTCTACACAACTTGAAAAATCCTCCCTAAAATCAAGAGAAAGGGTCTCCTCATGGACCACAGTGTACTGTATATGACTGTGTTAGTATTCATCAGATGTAACTTGTTTGAGATTGTGAAGGCAAAGAGATCCAGAGAGCAAAATGAGCTGAAAACTGGCACTGGCATTTACTGCTAAACTAAAGTTCATCCAGACCTAAGATGGGCATGCAGACTTACTCAAGCCTCTGGAAGCAATCTCCAAGAATCAATATACTGATTCATAATTAGCAGCTGACCCCAAAGTTTCACTTAAAGTTGTCTAGCCATTTCGTAATTCCTTATCCATGAAAAATTTTCTGCAGAATAAATAAGTCAACATGGTCATCTGGCCCTCTCAATTCTACTCTATAGAACAGAAATCTGATATTGCAGCCTTTTATTTACTCTTTCCTTGGTTAAAGTTCCAATTTAAATTATCAATTGGATTGTAAAAAGAAACAAACAACAAAAAACAAACAAACAAACAACAAAAAAAAGGAGTCAAGAAACAAAAAAACCCAAAACAAACAACAACAACAACAAATCCTGACACAAGAACAACCAAACAACCAAAAAAACTCTCAAAAAACCCAACCACCAAAAAACTAATTTCGTGGAATTCCGGGCATTAAATGCTTGAATGAACAGACAAACAACAGTTGGACCGTTCTCCAGTCTCCTATAACCTAACTGGATACCCCCAATAATCTTCTGTATGAAGCTCTAAAGATACTGTTTTGAATCAGTAGAAAATGATCTTAGTAACATTAAATGGGAAACAAAATATTTTTTAGCTGTGCTAATGTTCTCATGGGTTTTTTTTCACACATTCCTGTTTCTAAAAAAGATATACCAGAATCCATATATTGAATCCTAATAAGCAAGGCTACTTTTTGTTGGGATGGCAGGGAAATTAAACCCCTGTGTCTTGGAATAGATATTCATAGAGCTGTAGTAAGAAAGTCCTTGATTTTTATTCACATTTATAAAACAGGATGATGATAGAGAATTACTGAGAAGCAAATTTGCTCTTAGTTTATTAGCTTAAACACAGTTTTGTTATCAGGTCGACAAAAATAATGGATAAATGAAAAAATATAAGGGAGAAATACCATTGTATTTTATTCTTCCATATGAAGTATGTCACATTGCAGGGTGAACAGTGACGTGTCTTTTTGTCTGCCTTAAGCCACAAACAGGGAGAAACACAATAAAAAACTAAACCACATTTTGTCCCTGAAAAGATGTGTGGAGAATGTTACTGCACACTTGGCCCTTTGAAAAACACTAAGAACCTCACAGTGCATTTAAGACAGGTCTGAGATTAGTCACATCCTAGAAAATACTGCATGATAGTGTTTTCATTGCAATCTGTTCATCCATAAGTTCTCTCCTTCACACAGAGCAAATGCTTAGCTTTTTAGGAAGTGCTATATACTGCATTTTTAATTAAGCATTTAATTATTGTGTCCCACCACTACACCTTGTTCCCTATAACAAATCATCATGAAATGGGATTTTTGGGGTTTTTTTGAATGAGTGCTTGCAGAATGCCCGCAGCTTTATACAGATTTATTAGGAATATGGGATAATACTGGTTTACTTGAAATTAATTACTCTAAATCCTTGACACATTAAGCAGTGTAGAAGTAGATTAGAAATTTTGTATACATGATGACAGTGCTTGCCTAATACCCTTAGGATCAACAGCAAACTGTTAAAGTTACCAATGCGTCACCACTGCGTTGAAGAAGTAAGTGGTGCAGTGGTAACATTGCAGAAGATGGTATTTTGGAACACTGTTTATTACAAAATTATTATTATTGTTATTATTGTGCCACTTAACAGTCCAAAAAGTAAAATTTATTAATAAATATCAATTGATAATGTAGCTAGCTTGAATAACATTTTGTTAAGTGCAAAATTTTCTCTGCCCATGTTGTCTTAAATCATGCCAACCTGTTTTTGTTTAATGAAAGTTGTTACCATATAGTGTAAACCTGGAAAATGAAAACTGTATTCCTGTCAAATACATTATTGGACAGTCAGCTGAAGATTAGCCCTTCTTTCCAGTTTATAGCATATACGGTAAGTAGCTCAGCGTGAAAGTAGCTTTTAAAAGTTCACTGATGTTCCCAGAGTTTTCCTTCATAGTTTTACTTAGGGGCCTTTCAAATGAGCAACTTGAGCTTGTTGGCCATTTTTGAGAATGTCACGACTTGTACTTGAAGCTGTGGTGTTTGTTACTCGCTGCTGCAATCCAAACAGTCCAGCTCAAAAGAGAGCAACTACTTCCATGTGTGAGCCCCTTGCTCACCTGGCAGTCACCCTACAGAGCACCTAGAGTGGAACAGTTTACGTTTCATTTATGTGTAAAGCCACTGCTCTGTGAGTTGCAGAGCCTCAAAGCCAGGGAGGTTTGGGTCTGGCAGGGCTCTCTTAAGAAGCCTGAACAATGTCAGTGCTGGTAGCTTCTTCCATGCTACTAACAAGTGGGAGCAAAGCTCCAGGAGGAGCTTCTCCAAAGCCTTGCTTCTTGCCTCTGTCTAAGAAAATACATGTTCTTCCTCCAGACACAAATCATTTAAGATGAGGGGCAGGCTCCAAAAGTAAAAAAAAGACAGAAACATTTCCAGTGGGCGTACATAGGAAGAAGTGCAGATTTCTGTCATTTTGAATGTTGTTTATTTTCTCCTCCGATTAGTTACATTGTCCTCAGTTTCTGACCAAATCCTTTATTGAGTATCCTAGTGCAAACAAATCAAATTTCATACCAGGAACATGTTGCTTTTGCCCACTTGTTTTTTTGTAGGATGCTACTGGAAAACCGCATTGCTATTCAATGTATAACAATGCTACTGTTGGCATTCACAACACCTCTTTGAATTGAGTCACAAAATTCATTATTCACATTTTAAAGCTTCTTCTGGCTAAGGAAATCAGTAGCTGAGAGGCGTGTGCATGTGCTTGGGCAAAGCACTGGTCAGACCGATTCAAACTATGCTGTCAACTCCGAGGATCCAGAGCACTTTCTGAGGTTTCAAGTAAATCCCCTGCCTAACCAGAAAAAAAATAGTATCTGAATCTAACAGCGCATCTTCCAACAGAGCGCTGAGCTCTCACTCACTGCGGGGTGCAGTTATGAGAGGATTTTAATGTTACTAGACTCACAGATGATCTCTTGAGCCTAAGATCCCCGAAAAAAAAAAAAAAAA